>JAVJIF010008163.1:0-101491 GCA_038442645.1 Agave tequilana | reverse complement strand
ATATACATCATAAAAATAAGTTTTGATAAATACAAAACTTAAACTCATGAATACAACTCATCAAAATAAGTTTCTTAATACAATAGAGTCATCAATGTGTATGGATGAAATCCAATACACATACAAACCATATGAACTTGTATTTTGATGAATCTATTCATAAAACTAAAGATGTATTCTAGTTAAATCGAAATAGGCTAAACCGAAAACCAAAACTTTTGTGTGTATAATCTTAAGCAATCAAACTAATTTAACTTTTACACAAGATCTAAACTCACAAACTCTAGACTCAAATCTTCTTGAAGATCTTTTTCTCCATGTAGACTTGATCCTAACTTGATTCTATTGAGTTAGACTCCTCCTTGAATACTTGATGCGGTTTTTAAGTTTGATCCCTTAAATCAACACCTGTTTGCTTGAAGAAGCTAAACACTAACTAAGATCTTGATTAAATATCTGAAACTTAATAAATACAAGATTATTTGTACTATAACTACATTGAGTTAATTATCATCAAAATAGAGTGATAGGCTTTTGTGCCAACAAATATACCTTAGTCCCACATAGCCATTGATCATGTATGCATAATTTGAGTTGTCCCAAATGAGCATTTAAATTTCAAGCAGGCGCAAAGCTGAATTATGGTGTTACCTAACATTTTTTCCCCTTCAGAGAGCGTTTGACCCTTAGCCACTCGAGACCAGTATGTCAAGGGGATAATTCAATCAAAAACACCCTCTTATATATACCATATGTCACGAAAGGGTCTAAAATAGGATGTCACCCAATGACAGTTTGGATGCGTCTACTCCGAGTTGGGGCCCCAATAAATTAGAGTGGCATTTGGTACCTCTGAGTGGGAGTAAACCCAGCAATACAGTTGACATCCGTATGGGGAAAATCCCACAATGGAGCTGTCTCCCAAGTGGGAGAATCCCAGCATCAGAATATGGATAGAAAGACCCTGACAGAGAGAAACTATCAGGGATTTATTTGCTTATAGGCTCAGATGAGGGAGCCTTTGGCTAGTGTTTGTGCTCCGAGTAGGAAAAATCCCATCAATGGAATATCAAACGGGGACTTTGAGAGGGAAAAATCCTTGCAGGAGAGTAGGGGACTCTGAGTGACAAAAATCCTATAGCTGAGGGTTTCGACTCTCGTAGGATAGACGAGAAAGTGCCCGTGGGCATGTCTGCATTGACACTTTCGAGTGGAAAAAATCCCATGAACGGAGTGTACATACTCAGTCTTTCGAGGGAGGAAATCCCATTAGCGGAGACGTGACTCCGAGTGGGGGAAATTCCATCAGCGGAGATTTTTTGGCCCCCTTCGAGTGGGGGAAATCCCATCATTGGGGGTGTGAATAGGATGGTTAGCTTCAATTGAATGGATCATATTGATTGGATATACTGTATTGGTTGGATGTATCACGTTGGTTGGATATGCTGCAATGGTAGGATGGATTGTGATAAAATAATATCTTGTTCATATTCAGGAATGGAATATATGAAATTGGAATTGAAAGAAAATATGCCTTGTTTGTCTGGAGTTGTGTGTTAGTCGATCGCCTTATACTAGATGATCAAATGTTGTGATGGAAGGTTGTAGATATGGTTGTCTGAAAGTTGCTTCAGGAATGAAGACGTATTCTTTGAGGAGGCCCTGTTGGATGTACATTTTCAGGTACCTTCGGATAGACCAACAGTGGACGGTTTGGTGCCCTTTACATTCATTATGGGAGTAGTACTCCTCTGACCTGGGTAGTGAGAGATTGTGTTGGATTGATCTTGGATGTTTGACCCATGGTTGTTCCTTGATAGTGTTGAAGATCTCGTTAATCATGAGTCTCAATGGAGTGAAGTATACCATTGACATATAGCTTTGGAGAGGACTTGGTGAGAGGACCAGAAATGACTCTCTTGTATGCAAGTTGCCCCCTGTGTCAGTCTTGAGCGTGATCAGAAGCCTCGTGTGGAGATTTAGACTTCCCTCCGCCATTGCTTAAATTTGCAGAGTAGCTGGAGGAAGCCTTCATTTCCTTTTCAACTGGATGTAGTGTTGAGCCACCTCAATGCCTCCTACTCACAGGTGGCACTCTCGCTGTCGAGAGCTGATTGCTCCTGATCGCGATCTGATTGGATTTATTGTTCTTTCATTTGCTCTTTCATGTTAGCAAGCATCTAAAGGACCTAGTCTTCGTGCCCCTGCGGTGGTTTGAACATTGGCGGTTGCTCCTCGAGGCGAGGAGGAGACAGTCTTCTCGGTGGTATGTGCCTGTTCATTAGATGGTGAAAGGGCTGTGCCCTCAGAGGTCGTAATGACCTTACTTTCAGAGGTTACGCCATTGATGGCTCGCTTTCTTGCGGCCATGGTCAATCTGGAAAAGGCTTTTTGAGGAGGGTTTTTTTGGGGAAGAGTTCTTAAGTGTAAAGACTCAGATCTCAATAAAGCACCAGTTTGTGGTAGAGATTTACCATTGCGAATAATCAATGGTCGATCTACATCATAAGTGAGAGTATAGGTTTGGTGTATAAGCGTTCAATAATCAACACATCCCAATAATAGATGAAGACAAATATTTTTACGTGAAAACCCAATTTGGGAAAAAACCACAGGGAGGAGGAGAAATATTCACTCTAATATTCTAATTTACAGGAATTACATGTAGGTAGGATTTAATGGAAGACGAGAGGTTCCAATAGAAGCTTATGGCTGTAAGGATCTGTCCCTACCAACCTCCCCTATCTTGCTGGAGAAGAATTTCTGTTTATACAGTGCTGCTGGAGGTGAATGAGGCGCTCGCGAGATCTGCGCAGCTGCACGATCTTCATATGCAGATCTGTTGTAATGGTTGTGATTGATGGCGCGATGGTTGAGGTTGCATGAAGAAAATTTTGTAACTGTCCACCTTGAGCGCATGAGTGTTGTAGGTGTTCAACGTGGGTGAGGAGAGTGTTGGCCCAGAGGCCCTTTACCTTAGTTTTGATGATGACTAACTTATGAAGGTTAGTTTGCTAATGATCTTGTGTTTAATAAGTTTCAGATATTGATCAAGATCTTAGTAGGTGTTTAGCTTCAACAAAAGATTCAAAGCCAATTTTGGAGCTAACACGTACAATTCAAGAGCTCGAGCATCAAGATCGCATCTAGTATTCAGTTGGAGTCAAGCTCTATGGATTAAGTTTAGATCGAGTCATCTTGAAGAAGGAGTTCTGCAAAAAATCTCAGTTTTTTTAGTCTTAGTTGTATTTAGATCTTGTGTAAGGATACTTAGTCATGATATGTTCAAGTTCACAGACACACAAGTCAAAAGATTAGTGGTTTTGGTTTAAATCGGTTTGAATTTTCTAGATTTCTTTCATTTTCATGATTAGATAGAATCAAACAAATTTACATGATTTTATGTATGTTAGATTTTATCCATATGCATTGATGATTCATATTGATTAAAACTTACTTTGATATATATTTAGTTCATGGTTTTAAGTTTTGTTTTAAACAAAACTTAGTTTTAGATTTATTGTCAAAAACATGTATATATCTTTTATATGTGTATTGAATTCTATCCATACACTCTATGCTTCAAATTGAGTTTAAATATCATGTTTTGTATTAATACAAGTTTATAGAAAATCGTATTTTCCTTTAGAAGTTTGGCTTTTGGAAAATACCGTTTTCAGTTTAAAGCTTAATTTCTATATTACAAAAATAGCTCAAAAAGTTTGCAATTTGTATTAAATTTTGGTCACACATATTTGTTCTTCAAATATATACAAGAAATTATTTTTGTGGATTTTAAAGAGTTTTATGGGATTTAATGAGTATTTAAAAGACTAAGTTTTCAAGCCCTAAAGCCTGTTCTGAGCCCACTGGAGGTCGACCGGACCCGAGCTCGGTCGACCGATGTGCACAAAACGTGCACAGCAGCCTTGGCCATGGGCTGGTCGATCGCACGGTCAACCAATCAGAGAGCTTGCTCTCTGGATTTGGCCCCGGTCGACTGGTCAGTCAACATACCAGAGAGTTTACTCTCTGATTTTGGCCTTGATCGACCGGGCGGTCAATCGACAGGAAAATTGCCTTGGGGCGATCGACCGTGCGGTCGACCAGTAATCCCCATGGTCAGAAATCTGATCGTTGGTCGGTCGACAGGGCAGTCGACCGACAGGTCATTTTTGACCTATTCTGAACACAAACGACTATATTTTCATACCCTTATAAAAATGGGCCTTTGGGGGCTTTTTCTCCTAAGATTTTCAAGAGTAATTTTTATCACTTTCTCAAGTGTTTTTAACAAAGGTTTCAAAAGAAGTTTTAGGGCCAAAACTCTTAGCTTTATTTGTTTCAAAGTTCTTGAAAAATTAAAAGAAAACAAGTCTTTGGGAATTTAGTTTTGATCTTCATTTTCAAATCTATTTAGAAGTTTTTTCTGAGTGTTTTCTTTGTTGTTTTTTTTTCCAAAATACTTTATTTTCTCATATACTTGAGCTATCATCTTAAATCTATCTTTAAGATCTTTGTATAGTGAGAAAAATTGTTTGTGATCTTTAAGGATCACCAAGAGAGAGTTTGAGATCATTGGATCACTAAGTTTTATTTCTTCTTTGCTTTGTGCTACGCATTGTACCACCTCTTGGGTAGAGGTTTGTGTTGTAGAGAAAGAAATTTGTGTACTCCAGTGTTGAGTTGCAATTCTTCAGTGGAGGTCCCTGTGTGAAAGATCCTATAGAGGATAGTTGAAATCCTTCTGTGTGAAGGTGGAGACGTAGAGCAGTGGCTCAAACCTCGAAACATATCCTTGTGTTTGCGTTTGGATCATTTCACTTAACTCTCTCTCTCTCTCTCTCTCTCTCTCTTTCTTGCATTGTTATTACTTGTTCATATTCATATACATGCTAGTTATTGTTTGTGTGCCCACACTTGTATTCAACTAAGAGAGATTTTAAAGCATCTCAACTCTTAATCTAGAGGAATCTAAAGGAGTAGTTCCAGAGCCCTTCACGGGGAATTCGGGCTCACACTTGGTTACACATAGTATGTTTGTAATTAAGTTTTTAATTCTGCATCATTAGTTCTAAATTAGTTTGTACACATATTCACCCCTTCTAGGTGTACTTACAATTGGTATCAGAGCCTACACTCTTGATATTCAATTTAACCACCTAGGAGTGTGATCTTGGATAGCTAATCTAGATTTATTTTACACACATATAGTTTACACTCATGGATTTCCTTGCCCCTCCCATATATGATGTTTGAAACATAGTTTTGTGAAAGTTTATGATGAGTGCATACCTCAAAGCCCTAGATTTGCATGTTTATTTTACCACTACCAAGAAATCCTATCTTGGTAATGACAAGTACATTGAGGCTAATATACAAGCCTTAGATGCACTTAGGCACACACACAAAGTAAAGATCATTTATGTATGATTTCTCATTATGATTCCGCTTTTGTAGTGTGGAACACATTGACCTCTCCCGAGCAACAAACGACAAACTATATAGAGAAGGAACCAAGAAGAGATGAGTCCGACCAAACTTACTTCATGGTCCAAGGAATTGACTCCTTTAAGGTAAAATCGGACACTCATTTTGATGATAGTGCTAGTTCTTCATGTGATGATAATATGGATGCCCATTCCTTAAATGAAGGACATTTATTATTTTGTGAAAACTTGCTCTCTAAATACAAAGCTTTGAAAAAAAGAGTTTAAATTTAAAAAAATGAAAATTTATTTTCAAAACTTGATATGATTTTGCAAGAGAAGGTTGAGGTTTTTAATGAAAGAGACTCAATGAAATCTCAATTTGACCTTATTTTAAAAGAAAATGAAATTTTGAAAGATAGAAATGAATTTAATGATGTTTTGAAGAAAATAAGGTTCGTCCTCAAACTTGAATTTGTTGTAAAAGAAAACGATGTTTTGAAAAATAAAATAGCTTTAATTTCAAAAGAATTAGATTTTATTTTAAATGAAAATGTTTCTTTGAAAAATGATTTGACCTCCCATTCTTGTCATGATTATATTGTTATACATCCTATTGATAAGAATGCATGCTTCACTTCTTCTTCAATAATTGAAAATGATATTTGCTTATTGAAGAAAAGTGTAGATTGTTTGGGCTCCACTTTGAGCCAATGTGCTATGAATCATACACGGTTGGAATCTATATTTCGGAAGAAATATGCTCCACATATGCATGCACACAAATCAGGGCATATACATGCTCATCATGTTCACACTCATGACACCATGTTTGCTCATGTGTACACTTGTACACATTGTGGACGTACAAGCCACCTTGCAAAATTTTGTTATGATAAGATTAATGTTTCAAATTTTGCAAATAAATTTATTTGGGTTAGGACATTTGCTAACCCTCATGAACTCAAAAAGATATGGGTACCAAAAGCCACTCCTACTTTATTTGATGTAGGTGTGAGCTCTCACACGACGTGGGAGTGTTGGTGCCTTGATGGTGATGCGTTTCAAGCTAAATGTTCACATTTTTGGGTGCATCATTTTCAAGAATGTTTGGTGGGAAGACCACCATGTTTGAAGATATAGAGATTAGTCCACTCGGTTCGGTAACTATCTCTTACTCTTATTTATGTTTACATGCTTTTGTATTGATATTTTTAGCATATTTTGATTTTAATGCTAATTATATTAAATGCAATATTAATTAGACTTGTGATATACATAGATAGTCTTTGAGATGCACCCATGTTTATGTGGATTCATATTTTGTATTCTCATTAAAGTTTAGCTATTGTGTATATCCTAACTCTAATAGCACGTGCATTTAATCTAATGATCATGTTTATTTATGTTTTGTACTTCATATTTTGATTACTTGTTTAGATGTAACTTTTATTAAAACTTGTGTTTATACTTGTACAACTGGTAAGCCACATTTGATTATCATGTGTTTATACTTTATTGCTTATTTGTACCTATTAGATGCACTTGTATAACCATGTTTTGATGATTCTTTCATCTTAACTTGTATTCCCTATTTTTGTACATGTTTTCTTAAAAATGTGTTTAACTTCATGTATGTGTTAATTTTGTCTAAAACTAATAGATATACATGTATATCTTTGAGTCACTTGCTTTTCATGCAATATTCTTTTAAGCACTCGTTTATATTTGGGATATGTATGTATACTTTTATTTTTGACAAAACATACATATACCTTGAAGCTTATTTAGTTTTTGAAGTTTTGATGATTTCTTGTTTTTGATAAAATAAATTTCATATGAGCTTCAATGCCTTATTTCCATGATTTTGTTGATTACATAATTTTTATACACTCTATATATCTTTTGTTTACTCATAGTCTTGATTCATGAGCCTATATGAGCTTTATAAATTTTTGAGTGCCGATTCTCGTGAAGTTTTCATATATTATGGAATATATATTTATTTTATTCCTTGTTTGAAGGATTTCGTACTAGTTTTTTAAAATTATCACAAAACTAGTTTCGTATTCTTCAATTGATAGAGTTTTCAAATATGCTAAAATATTTTCAAATTATATTTTTGAAAATCCCTACCAACTAAAGGGCGGTTGGATGGGCGACCATACTTTGTATGCTCATATTGAACATCTTTTTTAAACATGTGCATGAATAGGGTGATAGGTATGAGTTATACATAATTTTAAATAAAAATTTATTTTTGTATACTCATGCTTTCTATGTATATGTATGCATAATATCTCAATTTATATTATATTACTCTGAACATCCATGTAGATATTTTCTTGTGCTCATTATACAATGTCTATTCATACATTTTAAAGTACAAATTAATTTTATGCTAAAGCTTTATGTTCTTAATGATAATTGGCATCTTTATAAGCTTATGCATTGTTTTTATTGGTATTTCAGAAGGGGGAGAAAAATTCTTATTTTATTTTCAATGGTATCTTATTTCCACTCTTTATGATGAAAATATTTTGTTTGTTATATGCTAACATTTTCAATATTGGTATCAACAATTTTAATTGGTATTATTCTCATTTTGGTATCTTTATTGTAAAATGATTTTAGTGTTTACCTAAAAAAGTTAATTTTTTATTTTCAATTGATATCATGTCCTTCTATTGGTATCAATTCATAAAAAGATTGTTTTATTACTCAGTTGATAAAAGATGGTTTCACTTTCAATTAGTTTCTTTCAATTGATTGTTTCTATTAGTATCAAAATTTTGTTTTTAAATATGTTTATTGATATCGTTTGTTTGTTTTCACCCCTTTATTGATGAGTGATAAAAAGGGGATAAGAATTTAGAATTATATAAAAGAATTTAGGATTATATATGCTTGTTTTATTTAGTGTTTATGCATATATATATGTCTTGTTTTTATTTGATATCTTAAAACTATATTACATATCTTATTGTTGTTTTTATTGGTATATTGAGCCACATTGAATATCTTTATGTGTTTATCGATTATGCATAAGTTAAGGGGGAGGTTCTATGAAGCCTACCCTTAATAAATGCATATATAACCTTATTAGTTTTGTCATCATCAAAAAGGAGGGAGATTGTTAGCCCAAAGGCCCTTCACCTTAGTTTTGATGATGACTAAATTATGAAGGTTAGTTTGCTAATGATATTGTGTTTAATAACTTTCAGATATTGATCAAAATCTTAGTAGGTGTTTAACTTCAACAAAGGATTTAAAGCCAGTTTTGGAGCTAACACGTGTAGATTCAATAACTCGCGCATCAAGATCGCATCTAGCACTCGGTTGGAGTCAAGCTCTATGGATCAAGTTTGGATCGTGATCGGTCATAGATATTGTATAATTATTATCATATTCTCATACTTATTATATAATAAACTCTGCTTTTAATCCTAATTATTGTTTAATTTATATGCAGGCCCATGGCTAAAGGAAAAGAAAGAGAAATAAGCCCAAAGCCCATCAAAATTCTGATTTAATTCAGAATTAATTCGAACTCAGAAAATCAGGGCAGATCAGGGCAAATCAGAGAAGTTAAAAACCAGTTAAAACAAATCTTCCAAAATTAATCAGTTAAAGCCAAAGATCAAATGCCATTCATCAAAATTCCGGACTTAAACTGAAAATCTAGTTGAAGATAAATGAAAATCGGGGAACCAGAGACGTGTATCCCCTCGGCTGTGGCCACCTGGCTACAGCCAGGCAGCAGAAACGCGGCCATAGTCACATTTCTGCGACATAGTTAGGGTGGTTTGGGTATCTTCGTACGCCTCTCCCGTTGTGTTTTGCCTATAAATACTGAGTTTTTCAGAGACCACGGGGAATGACCAAGCAGAGAGTAGAATTTAGGCTAATTTGTACTTTGTAACTTAGGTTTTTTATTTTCTTTCATGTAATTTTTATTTTCTTTATGTAACTGAGAGGAGAGGATACTTTCATGGAGGAATGAGAGCAAGCTTGTACTGAAGGTGACACCGGTGTAAGTGATCTTTTCTTCCATTGTTATTTGAATCGAATCGAAGTTTCTTTTTTCTTCTTTACTCTTGTTTTCGATTACTTCTCTCTTCTGTGTTTGTGGATCCAAATGAAACTGATAGCCTCGTAGTTGCCTTGCCCTTGCAAGTGCCGTTGATGGCTTATGGTGATGGATATCCATTTCTATGGTAGTGTAGTTTGCCCCTTTAATTCATAGTGTAATACGGGAATGGGGAAGATCCTATTTGTCATACTTTGCTCACCTTCAAGTAAAGATATATCATCGATACGGGTCAAAGGTAAGCAGACACTGAAGAGGTAACTAACTTTTTAGGTTTTAGTTTTCTTTTATTTTAATTTTAGTGTAAATTTTCAACACCACAATCTTCCAAATCTCTATCAATCTTTTTCAGTTTCTTTGTAGATATCCACTTTCATTTTCTCCACCTTCTCTATCTACCACTTTCTTCCTAACTCACTTTAACCTAATTTTTCTTTTCTTTTTAAAGAACAAAAGAAGAACTTTAACCATTCTTTGTAGCATAAAGAGAACTTACTAAAAAGCTTCCATCGCTAGTCCATTCCTGTGGATCACGACCCGCATAGCCACTTGCTATAGCTGTAGAACTGAGCATCTTGTACTACTGTTATAAAAGTTCTGAAATTTTGTATTTTTGTGCAAGTAAAACTTCAATCAAATTTTGACGTCGTTACCGGGGAGGGACGGTAAGTTATTCTCTTTTTAGATTTACATTTTTGGTTAATTTTCTTCTTGTTCTTGGTGTACAGGTTTAACAACAAGGAATTTTTCCTACAGTAGACATATAAGTGGCCCTGGACTCTGCTCAAGAAAGCAGAGGCCAGAAGTCCTCAGATTTGCTACATTCCTGTGACTATCTGAGTGAACTACTACCCTGTATTTTCTGCAGGTTGGCTGAATTGTAAAGTTTAATATCTGTAACTATTTATTTCCTTATTTGACTCACTATATATCCATTTTTAACACAACAGTAAAAGGTTGATTCTAAATGCTAAAAATGATTTAGACTTTGCATTTAGGCACGTGTCTATTTCATTACATTTTCTATTTACTGTTGAAGAGTGCTGGTGCCAAAGTATTGTAGGCTGTCTAAAAATGACTAACAGACAGCCATTAAGGAAGCAGAGTCTCAAGCTCTAGACGCGAGGAATCGATGCACGCGTCTCAGCATTAAGACGCGTTGGCTCTACACCCGCGTCTCAACGTCCAGACGCGTCGGCCCGAAGCCCGCGTCTCAGCATCAAGGCGCGTCGGCCCGACGCCCGTGCCTCAGCATCCAGACGTGAAGGCCCGAAGCCCGCGTCTCAGCATTAAGGCGCGTTGGCTCGACGCCCGCGTCTCAACTTCAGGGCGTGTTTGGCTCGACGCCCGCGTCTCAACTTCAAGGCGCGTTTGGCTCAACGCCCGCGTCTCAGTTGCAACTGCCCTGATTGCGGGCCAGTCACCGCGCATGTAGCGGGTAGTGGCCCCTCATTCGGGAGCGTTTTCAGGAGGCACCTTCACCCCCTGAGACCCCTATAAATAGCCTTGTTTGCTATGAAGAGGGGATCGAAGCTTTGGAGAGGTCGAGAATTAAGAAGGTCAACGCATCATCAAGATCGATCAAATCCAGGCAAGAGGATCATCAAGAGGGAAGCACAACTTCAACAACAGACAGAGGGAGGAGACTCTTCAGCGAGCTTACTGAGTACTAGCCGCTCTTCGCCTACCTCCTCTTTGAGAGTTTTGGTAGACGGAGCTGAGTTACTCTTTCTACCGACCGAAGAGAAGACCCCCGACGGTCCAGGACGGTCATCTGGTCAACGGAGAACAAGATTCACTCTCCACCGCCACACGAAGAACCCAGCACTAAACAAAGGGGGGATTCAAGCTTCAACATCCTCCCTCCCTTGTAACTGGAAGGAAAAGTCTTGTTGTAATCTTTTCATCTGATTCAAAGAAATCTTTACAGCAATTCCCTCTTTCTTTTTCCGGCGCAAACAAGAGATGGCGACTCCGCTGGGGACTACCTTCGTTACTGACGAGCGCACCGTGGTGCAAGATGACGTTCTCCGTAAGGGGAAATGGTCGAATCACTCGTCGTCGAGTTCGACCAGGCGAAGTATGAAGAGTTCCTCTCTTCTGGCTCCAAGAGCCCAAAGACCCGCGTCTGCCGCAGGGTCTCAAGTGGACAGCCCCCTGAAGCCCAATCTGAGGCTCTGTCGGGTGCTCCTGTTGCCCGCTGTGCCAAGTTTGGTTCACGCGCCGACGCCTCCCAGAAGGCCCGCGTAACCTCAGACACCTCTGCTGCGATCAACCGCGTCGCGCAGAACACACGCGCCAACGCCTCTCTGAAGGCCCGCGTGGTGTAATAACCCTTTCCCGGAATACGTACTTAGTTACGTATTCGGCCCTTTGATCGTATCTTCCGATTTACCATCCGTATTTGACCGATTTTAATTTCAAACATCATTTTTTAATATTTTAGATTTTATGTGATTTTCTAGAATTTTCTGAAATTAAAATGATTTCTTCAAAAACCGGTGTCGGCCAGTATCACTGACCGATTTCCGAATTTTTATCTCCCAATCTGTTAGGAATCTCTAGAAGGTCCTTTAGACTTTATTGCTTAGAATCATATTTCCTACTTATACTATTTTTCTAAGAATTTTATAAATTTATGAAAATTATTTCGGTGTCGGTAAATTTCTGCTTCTGGGATTTTTAATTAAAAATCTACACAGTATTTCTTCAAACGGATTTCACCTTTAGTCTTCAAATATTTTTCTTGATTTTTGGTAAAATTTCCAGACCAATCCAAAATACTTGAATTTTTAGCATTTTTCCAAAATTTGCAAAAATTGATTTTCCACTTCACTTGCCACCTCATCATTCCACTCACCCTACCTACCACCCACTCACACTCTCTCTTGCTCTCAGCTGACCAAGTGGCAAGGGAGAGGGCACCTCACCCCTTAAGTTTTGCAAGGAAGCCCTTCCTTTCCCTAATATTACAACCCCTTTACAATAATCAAAAACTATAAATTCATTTCCTTTGCAAATTTCCCTTTTTCTTCCCCATTTTCTTCATCAAGAGAACAGCACACCAAAGCCCTCTCCTTCCTCTAGCAAACCCTAGTTCTAGGGTTCTTCAACCTCTTCATCTCAAGGCTTCAAGGAGCTACACTAGAACTTCTTCAAGGATCTCACCTTCAACCTACTTCCCAAGGCAACTCCATCAACTCAAGTGTGGATTGTGGCCAACCTCTTCCTCCATCCTTGGATCCAGCCCTAATTGGACCACTCCCAGGTGAGTTCTTACTCACCAAGACTTAAATTAACACCCTATTTGCTGGTAATAGAGATCCATGTACACATGTGTTATAAAAATCCAATTTTTAGGGCTTTAACCCTCAAATCCAAACCTTGCACGTAATTGTACTGATCTCCACGACTAGACTAGGTTCTGATGCACTTGAAATGTTATATCAGGTTCCCCAATGTGGTAAAAATCCCTACTTTTAGACTGTAGAGACCGATTCCTTCAGAATCTGGAATTCTGCTCTAACAGCAGAATTTTCCCGAGGACCGGTCGACTGGGAGTCGACCGGGACTCTGCCGATGTGCACAACCTGCACGACTTGAACGGGCGGTCGACAGGCAGTCGACCGCTTACTCGACCGGCTTCACAAATTGCCTTGGACCAGTCGACTGGCAGTCGACCGGCCCAAATCTGGAGCTCACGGCTCCCGCCCAGTCGACCGGCAGGCGACCGAGACTCAACCGCCAGTTCATTTCCCCAGTCGACCGGCAGTCGACCGGAGGTCGACCGCCAGGCCAAATTCTGGGACAAAAATTCAGACTTCTTCCCACTTAATTCTGAACTTACCCTAGTATATTTATATGCATGTTTTAGTCTTGTTTATACTGTGTACTTGTACTACATGACTGGTTACCTGATATATCTTGTTTATTCATGCTTCATGATTTGTTGGTACATTATATCAATCCATGACTTGTTGTTATATATTTGCATTTCATAACTTGTCGAAAATGGATTATCACCACTTCTTCATGCTATCTCCAAAACCAAGCATGATATATCCGACATTGTATAAAATACACCAACTTACATTGGGTTCGGGGGAAATATGCGGATATCGGTATGTGTTCGTGTTTACAGTGGTATTAGGATGTGCACTATATTTCGGTCTTACCTGTGGTACTCCAGGGGACCAAGGGGAGTGCTTCCTCCCTTCCTGTTTCATGTCATGACAAGGGCATACATAAGACCCTTTCCTGTAGCCTAGCGGCAGGTTCCGTCTTCAAGCAACGGAACAATACTGGGCCGTGGTCCCGGGCATGCACGGGACACACTGTAAACATAGTTCGTCGATACAACCGCTGTTTCCAATAACAACCTTGTTTCACTAGGATATGGATCTATGTGCCCTGGGACGCTGGGTCACATAGCTAGATATCACAGTAAGACAAGTAATAATAATAAGACATTATTGTAGATTTATTGCATATGCCTTTATCTTATTTAGTTTACATCCCTTGCCATGTATTGTTGTTAGTTATCACTACTTCATCACCTCTACTTATGATTCCGTCGCCACTTGGCTATCTTTATTTCTTGTATTATGTCTTGACCCTTTTGGATTTGCATATTCAGATTCCGAGGCTTGGGACGAGGTAGAGCCCTCCGCTGAGGACCGGGCTTATCTTGGTGAGCAGGCCGACCAGCACTAGTCCTATCGCGCCCGACATTTCTTTTGGTTCACGTAATCTCCGTCCATACGTGAGCATTTTTGTATTTTTTTTGGTTGTATCTTGTATCGTTTTGGACTTGAGTTGTGATAATGGACACTTGTATAGTGATTTTGTATATCATAACTTGTATAACTCTGTACTTCTATTTTATATGTTGGCTTATGATTATATCACGCTGTGTGTTATACTCTGATACTTGTTGTACTTATGCTTAGCGTATGTACGTAGGGGCACCATCTAACCTACGTATATGCGTCGCAGTGACGTCCCCGTATCGTTGGGATCGGGGCGTTACAGGTTGGTATCAGAGCCTAGGCTCTCAAACCTAAAAGTACAACCAAGTGGCAAATTCTAGTGATTTGCTTATGCCAACTACAATGTACAAAGTTATATAGTCCTTCTTGACTTCATCCTTGATTCAATCCCTTCATATCCTAAACTTCTTTCCATTTTCCCATCCCAGATCTTATCCCTTTCGGTATGGAGAGACGTTCGGGTCGTAACAATGTCGGGCAAGTCCCGGATGGACCCGCGGGAGGAGAGCAGGTTGATGTCCTGAGCATCATTCGGGCAATGATGGAGACCCAGCAGCAGCAAGTGGAGATCCATCAGCAGCAGACTGAACTCCTCAGGCAGGAGTTAGCAGCCCCGAAGGAGCAGAAGCCGGGGAACATCTCAGATTTCCGGCGGCTACAACCGGCTACCTTCTCAGGAGTCGAGAGGCCTTTGGAGGCTGAGCAGTGGTTAGTGGACACCACCGATCTACTGAACGCCGCCAGGGTGCCCAAGGAGAGCCAAGTGGAGGTAGCAAAGATCCAGCTGAAGGACATTGCTCGGACTTGGTGGCTTGCAGAGGAGGCTCGCTTGAAGAAGCCTATTTCCTGGGATACCTTCTCCAAGAGCTTCTACAGTCGTTTCTTCCCCGTCACTGCTCAGAAGGACATGGAGGAGCAGTTTATCCGGCTTCAGCAGGGAGATAAGACAGTAGATGAGTATGCTGCAGAATTCCTCAGGCTGAGTCGCTTCGCCCCATACATGGTGGCAGATGAGGAGAAGAGGGCAAGCCGGTTCCAGCAGGGTCTGCAGATGGAGATCCAGATGTTTCTGATGCCACAGCAGTTGAAGACCTATGCCGAGGTTCTCTCTATCGCTCGAGAAGTGGAGCGTGGTTTCCAGAGGAAGCAGGAGAACCAGGCCTTGAAGAGGCCGTTTGTGCCGGTGGGCAGAGGAGGACCGTCCAGGGCAGCGAAGATCCAGGCCAGACAGCCATTCAGGGCAGTTCCATACCAGGTGGCTCGACCAGGTCTTATCTGCAACTTCTGCCAGAAGCCAGGACACACTCAGCAGAATTGCCGGAGGGCAAACGGTTGGTGCTTGATCTGTGGAGCTCGAGACCATGCAGTGGAGACCTGCCCGCACAGGAGAGTGGGGTTTGCTACCCAAACCTTGCCGGCACCTCAGGGGCAGTATGTGCAGAAGGCACTACCAGGGCCAGTTGGACCGAGGCAGCAGGGACCAGTGATGAGGAGAGCTCTTCCCCTTCCACCACCACATGTTGCTCGCCCAGTGCAGAGGGGAGCCAGGACAGCAGCTGGTCGTGGCAGAGGTCAGGCCTACAACCTGACAGCAGAAGAGGCTGGAGCTTCAGGAGAGGTGATTACAGGTACCATCAGAGTCCATTCCATACCTGTCTTCGCTCTTTTCGACTCCGGTGCTTCGCATTGTTTTATCTCCGTGCATTTCGTGGCATTGCATTCTATTCCTGTTAGATTGTTAGACCATGGATGGGAGATTAGTACTGGGAATGGGGTAGTTTTATCTTCTAGAGTTTGTGCTGACTGCCCAGTAGAACTTTGTGGGAAGGTCTTGTCCATAGATATGCTCGTACTAGACACCAAGGGGTACGACGTGATCTTAGGCATGACCTGGCTCAGTCAGTACCATGCAGTGATTGACTGTAGGGGAAGGAAGATCAATTTCAGGATCCCGCATCAGCCGGAGTTCCAGTTTAGTGGAGAGGTGAAGACTGCTGAGAAGAAGATTCAGATGACCACTTCGGAGGTTCAGAAGGGGGTGCCAGTGTGGGATGAATTTCCAGAAGTCTTTGCTGAGATTTCAGGTCTTCCACCGGAGAGGGTAGTGGAGTTCTCCATTGATACAATTCCAGGGACAGCTCCTATATCTAAGGCTCCGTACCGGATGGCACCGACGGAGTTGGAGATCCTGAAGAAGCAGCTGCAGGAATATTCGGACAAGGGATTGATCCGGCCTAGCACTTCACCATGGGGAGCTCCGGTGCTATTGGCGAATAAGAAGGATGGTGGCAAGAGGCTTTGCATTGACTACAGGGAGTTGAACAAGGTCACCATCAAGAACAAGTATCCCTTGCCCAGGATTGATGACTTGTTTGATCAGCTTCATGGAGCCCGTGTGTTTTCTAAGTTGGATTTGCAGTCAGGTTACCATCAGCTGAGGGTGAAGAAGGAAGATGTTCCGAAGACGGCATTCAGGACCCGATATGGCCACTACGAGTTTCTAGTGATGCCTTTCGGAGTTACCAATGCCCCTGCTGTGTTTATGGACCTGATGAACCGGGTGTTCTCTCCTTACCTGGATCAGTTTGTGGTTGTATTTATAGACGACATCCTGATCTATTCCAAGAGTTATAAGGAGCATGCAGAGCACTTGAGGACTGTGTTGCAGACTCTTCAGCAGGAGCAGCTTCATGCCAAAAGGAGCAAGTGTGAGTTCTGGTTGGACAGCATAGCTTTCCTAGGACATATAGTTTCAGCAGAAGGAATCTCAGTTGATCCTAGTAAAGTCCAGGCAGTGCAGAATTGGCCAGTTCCGAAGACGGTGTCTGAGATAAGGAGTTTTCTTGGACTAGCCGGATATTACAGGCGCTTTGTCCAGGATTTCTCTAGACTTGCAGCTCCGTTGACCAGGCTCACCAGGAAAGGGGAGAGATATGTATGGTCAGGAGAATGTGATGCAGCTTTTGAGCAGTTGAAGCAGAAGCTTATCACAGCTCCGATCTTGAGGACCCCTTCAGGAAGAGGAGGGATGGTCATTTTCTGTGATGCATCGGGTAGAGGCCTGGGGTGTGTGCTTATGCAGCATGATCATGTTATAGCGTACGCATCTAGGCAGTTGAAGCCTCATGAGAGGAATTACCCAACTCATGACTTGGAGTTGGCGGCTGTGGTGTTTGCCTTGAAGATCTGGAGACACTACCTTCTGGGAGACAAAGTGTTGATTTTTACAGACCACAAGAGCCTCAAGTACATTTTCTCACAGAAGGAGTTAAATATGAGGCAGAGGAGGTGGTTGGAGCTTATGGCGGACTACGATATTGACTTGCAGTATCATCCAGGCAAAGTCAATACCGTTCCAGATGCACTGAGCAGGATGCCGGAGAACAGAATGCTAGTCCACCTTACTCAGCAGAAAGGGTTGATCCAGGAGTTCATCAGATTGGATTTGAGGTTGGTGCAGGGAGGTGATAAGGCAGGGCAGCTTATGGCATTGCAGATCCAGTCCTCATTGGTAGAGGAGATCAAGGAGGCTCAGAAGGAAGATCCAAGATTGCAGACATTCAGGACTCAGGTGGAGGCTGGACTGAGGACAGATATTTGTATTCGTCCGGATGGTGCTTTGTGTTATGGTAGTAGACTTTGTGTTCCCCAGGGAGAAGTCAGACAGAAGATTTTGGAGGAGGCACACAGTTCTGCCTATTCTATACATCCGGGAGGAAACAAGATGTACCAGGACCTGAAGAAGCACTTTTGGTGGAATGCCATGAAGAGGGAGATAGCCCAGTTTGTTGCCAAGTGCTTGGTTTGCCAGCAGATAAAGATCGAGCATCAGAGATCAGCTGGACTTCTTCAACCTTTGCCGATACCCGAATGGAAGTGGGAGCACATTACTATGGACTTCGTGACGGCATTGCCTCGGAGTCCTAAGGGTAACAATGCGGTGTGGGTGATCGTTGATCGCCTCACCAAGTCTGCTCACTTCATACCCTTCCGGGTTGGTCAGTCGACAGAGGTTCTGGCAGATAAGTATCTGAAGGTAGTTGTTCGCCTGCATGGAGTCCCAGTCAGTATTGTATCAGATAGAGACTCCAGATTCAGGTCTCATTTCTGGGAGAGTCTCCAGGAGAGTCTGGGAACTCGTCTAAAGTTCAGTACTTCCTATCATCCTCAGACAGACGGACAGTCAGAGAGGACCATCCAGATCCTTGAGGATATGCTAAGGGCTTGCATGATGGACTTTGGAGGATCTTGGGAGGACCATCTACACTTGGCTGAGTTTTCATATAACAACAGCTATCAGGCCAGTATTAAGATGGCTCCCTTCGAAGCATTGTATGGGAGGAGGTGCAGATCACCGATTTGCTGGGAGGAGGTCGGTGAGAGGAGTTTATTGGGGCCCGAGATGCTGATGCAGACTACAGAGAAGGTCAGGGTTATCAGAGATCATCTCAGGGCTGCTCAGAGTAGGCAGAAGAGTTGGGCTGATACTCTAAGGAGGCCATTGGAGTTCCAGACCGGAGACCATGTGTTCTTGAAGATTTCACCCACCAGGGGAGTTATCCGGTTCGGTACTCGTGGGAAGCTGAGCCCGAGGTATATTGGCCCGTTCGAGATCCTGGATCGCGTGGGAGACGTGTCTTATAGACTAGCATTACCACCATCCTTGGACGGGGTGCATAATGTCTTCCATGTGTCCCAGTTGAGGAGGTATGTCCGGGACGACAGCCACATTCTGGATCATTCCGAGCTAGGGCTGCAACCGGATCTATCATACCAAGAACAGCCGATGGCCATTCTGGACAAGAGTGTCAAGACACTGAAGAGCAGGGCTATTCCATTGGTATTGGTGTCTTGGAGCAGACACGCGCCGGGAGAGGCCACCTGGGAGCGAGAGGACGTTATCCGGGAGCGTTATCCCCAACTTTTCTCATCTTGATTTGGTAAGACTCTTTCCTTCTACTCTTGTCTTTACAGTTATCTTTCATTGTGTCCAAATCTATCTGTTGCTCTTCCTGTTATCTTTCACCTTAGGAAATTTCGAGGACGAAATTTTGTAAGGTGGGTAGATTGTAATAACCCTTTCCCGGAATACGTACTTAGTTACGTATTCGGCCCTTTGATCGTATCTTCCGATTTACCATCCGTATTTGACCGATTTTAATTTCAAACATCATTTTTTAATATTTTAGATTTTATGTGATTTTCTAGAATTTTCTGAAATTAAAATGAATTTCTTCAAAAACCGGTGTCGGCCAGTATCACTGACCGATTTCCGAATTTTTATCTCCCAATCTGTTAGGAATCTCTAGAAGGTCCTTTAGACTTTATTGCTTAGAATCATATTTCCTACTTATACTATTTTTCTAAGAATTTTATAAATTTATGAAAATTATTTCGGTGTCGGTAAATTTCTGCTTCTGGGATTTTTAATTAAAAATCTACACAGTATTTCTTCAAACGGATTTCACCTTTAGTCTTCAAATATTTTTCTTGATTTTTGGTAAAATTTCCAGACCAATCCAAAATACTTGAATTTTTAGCATTTTTCCAAAATTTGCAAAAATTGATTTTCCACTTCACTTGCCACCTCATCATTCCACTCACCCTACCTACCACCCACTCACACTCTCTCTTGCTCTCAGCTGACCAAGTGGCAAGGGAGAGGGCACCTCACCCCTTAAGTTTTGCAAGGAAGCCCTTCCTTTCCCTAATATTACAACCCCTTTACAATAATCAAAAACTATAAATTCATTTCCTTTGCAAATTTCCCTTTTTCTTCCCCATTTTCTTCATCAAGAGAACAGCACACCAAAGCCCTCTCCTTCCTCTAGCAAACCCTAGTTCTAGGGTTCTTCAACCTCTTCATCTCAAGGCTTCAAGGAGCTACACTAGAACTTCTTCAAGGATCTCACCTTCAACCTACTTCCCAAGGCAACTCCATCAACTCAAGTGTGGATTGTGGCCAACCTCTTCCTCCATCCTTGGATCCAGCCCTAATTGGACCACTCCCAGGTGAGTTCTTACTCACCAAGACTTAAATTAACACCCTATTTGCTGGTAATAGAGATCCATGTACACATGTGTTATAAAAATCCAATTTTTAGGGCTTTAACCCTCAAATCCAAACCTTGCACGTAATTGTACTGATCTCCACGACTAGACTAGGTTCTGATGCACTTGAAATGTTATATCAGGTTCCCCAATGTGGTAAAAAATCCCTACTTTTAGACTGTAGAGACCGATTCCTTCAGAATCTGGAATTCTGCTCTAACAGCAGAATTTTCCCGAGGACCGGTCGACTGGGAGTCGACCGGGACTCTGCCGATGTGCACAACCTGCACGACTTGAACGGGCGGTCGACAGGCAGTCGACCGCTTACTCGACCGGCTTCACAAATTGCCTTGGACCAGTCGACTGGCAGTCGACCGGCCCAAATCTGGAGCTCACGGCTCCCGCCCAGTCGACCGGCAGGCGACCGAGACTCAACCGCCAGTTCATTTCCCCAGTCGACCGGCAGTCGACCGGAGGTCGACCGCCAGGCCAAATTCTGGGACAAAAATTCAGACTTCTTCCCACTTAATTCTGAACTTACCCTAGTATATTTATATGCATGTTTTAGTCTTGTTTATACTGTGTACTTGTACTACATGACTGGTTACCTGATATATCTTGTTTATTCATGCTTCATGATTTGTTGGTACATTATATCAATCCATGACTTGTTGTTATATATTTGCATTTCATAACTTGTCGAAAATGGATTATCACCACTTCTTCATGCTATCTCCAAAACCAAGCATGATATATCCGACATTGTATAAAATACACCAACTTACATTGGGTTCGGGGAAATATGCGGATATCGGTATGTGTTCGTGTTTACAGTGGTATTAGGATGTGCACTATATTTCGGTCTTACCTGTGGTACTCCAGGGGACCAAGGGGAGTGCTTCCTCCCTTCCTGTTTCATGTCATGACAAGGGCATACATAAGACCCTTTCCTGTAGCCTAGCGGCAGGTTCCGTCTTCAAGCAACGGAACAATACTGGGCCGTGGTCCCGGGCATGCACGGGACACACTGTAAACATAGTTCGTCGATACAACCGCTGTTTCCAATAACAACCTTGTTTCACTAGGATATGGATCTATGTGCCCTGGGACGCTGGGTCACATAGCTAGATATCACAGTAAGACAAGTAATAATAATAAGACATTATTGTAGATTTATTGCATATGCCTTTATCTTATTTAGTTTACATCCCTTGCCATGTATTGTTGTTAGTTATCACTACTTCATCACCTCTACTTATGATTCCGTCGCCACTTGGCTATCTTTATTTCTTGTATTATGTCTTGACCCTTTTGGATTTGCATATTCAGATTCCGAGGCTTGGGACGAGGTAGAGCCCTCCGCTGAGGACCGGGCTTATCTTGGTGAGCAGGCCGACCAGCACTAGTCCTATCGCGCCCGACATTTCTTTTGGTTCACGTAATCTCCGTCCATACGTGAGCATTTTTGTATTTTTTTTGGTTGTATCTTGTATCGTTTTGGACTTGAGTTGTGATAATGGACACTTGTATAGTGATTTTGTATATCATAACTTGTATAACTCTGTACTTCTATTTTATATGTTGGCTTATGATTATATCACGCTGTGTGTTATACTCTGATACTTGTTGTACTTATGCTTAGCGTATGTACGTAGGGGCACCATCTAACCTACGTATATGCGTCGCAGTGACGTCCCCGTATCGTTGGGATCGGGGCGTTACACGTGGTCCCCGGCACATCTACTGATGCGATCGACCGTGTCGCACAGAACGCCCGCGTCAGCGTCTCTCAGGAGACCCGCGTGGCAAACACCCCTGGTTCTACAAACCAGGAAGTTGTTGGCTTCTCTCTTCCTCCACGGCGCAATCGGAATGCCGAGCGTCGACAGAGAAGACGCGCGCGTCAACACTCAGTTGGAACCGTTGGTTTTCTGACTGGGGTTGGACGCAGCGTACGATCCGATGCCTTGCCCGCACCTCGTCCAGTGCGAGAGATCCGCGTTTGGCGACCCAAACGTGAGACTCCCCAAGTTGAGCCTTCTGAAGACCAACTTGCCAAACGCCAAAGCGAAGCTTCTGCGTCTCGTCAAACGCAGGAAGCACGCGCCCATAGGCGTGGGGCCCAGCAGCCCACTCTCTCCCAAGTCTCTCTGCTCCAACGCAGCAGATAGCAACGCGAAAGTCGCGTCTTATATCAACAGAGACGCCAGACGCGCGTGACGCAGCCGCGACGCGACAGCCGCGTTTCTGAAACCTGTGTCCAGACAGCACAGCGCATGACTTCCTCCCGTCTTCCACGTCGCGAGGCTAGTCTATTTAATTCCTCTCCCACGGATTTGAGGGATTATTTGACAAGGAAAAGGAGTACCAATCAGGCCACTTCTCCATGCTGCTGTCAACAGCTCATCCAGATGCTCTCTGGATGCCATTGCGAGTCAGGCGTGCACCAGCCGTCTTTAATTAGACAGCTGACCCTGATTCCCCCGTCAGCCAAAGAAGACACTCCCACAGGAGGAGAACCTTCTCAGATGTTGAATACCCGGAGCTTACTGCAAACATGACTAGCAGAAGCAAGGGAAAATAACTAATGGTCAACTCAGAGGAATCTGACTCTGAGCCGGAGGGGGTGTATCAACACACTCGCACCCGGACAGGGGCCATTCCCCCAATTGACTATAATGCCTTAGCCCGCGGCATTAGAATGGGTGGTTCTCACTCCGCTATAGTGGAGTCGCAGGCTTCAAACTCTTCCGTCGAGAAGGAGGCTTCCGCCTACATGGCAGACACTCCTGAGGAGACGGCCAGGCGTTTAGAACAGACGCAGAAGCACCAGATGGATATAATCGCCTCTCAACAGAGATCCCTTGACTCCCTCAAGCATATGCTTGAGAAATTACTTGAAGAAAGAGCAAGATCTCCTCCTAGATGGCCGAAGGGGAAAGGGAGAAAGGGAGGAAGCCCACCCTCCGAATCTTCTGACGAGACACGACGATCTACCTCGGATGTGTCCAAGCCCTCGTCGCAGGCAAGAAGCGACCAAGACCAGGAGAAGACTCATGTTAAGAGGATGAGTCAATTGGAACGACGCCTCGAGGCCCTTGCCAATCGCAAGGACCTCCAAGAAGCTGGGGTGGTCCGGCCCTATCCGGCTGAGTGGGACTTAGTTCCATACCCTCCTAAGTTCAAGGCTCCAACCCTCCAAGCATTCGACGGGAAGGGGTCACCCAACCAGCACATCTACTACTTCAAATCCCAGACCGGGAATGTGGTAGATAATGACGCCATCCTGGCACGACTGTTCATCGGCACCCTGAAAGGGTTGGCTTTTGAGTGGTTTATGAAGCTCCCGGAGGGTTCTATCAAGAACTGGGGGGATCTAGAGAAGCTGTTCTTGACACGCTTCTTCGAAGACGACTCCGAAGTCACAATGCCTACCCTTTTAGCTACAAAACAGCGAAAGGGAGAGTCCGTCAAGTCTTTCGTAGAAAGATTTCGGAACATGGCACTCCGATGTCCAAGCGGCATGACCCAGGCCACCCTGGTGGAAACATGTCGCCATAATCTCCAAACCTCACTCCTTGCTCAAATAGGAGTTGCTGAAAGCCGCACCTGGAAACAATTAGTCCAGTAAGGTGAACAGGCTGAGGAGATTGTCGCCCGCGTCAGAGCGGAAGAAGGCAAGCCCAGGCCAGAGAGGTCGACAAGGCGTGCACCAGACACCTCCCTCCAGACGAAGCGGAAGGATAATTTGGCGACGGAGACCAAATCTCCCACCAAACCTCAAACAGGCAGGGCAAGTGGCTCTTCAAGCCAGCCACGCCCCAACAAGCAGTATTCCTTCAAGGAGGAACACGTCGATTCGCTCTTCAATCTACTCAACAAGAGCAATCGACTGAAGCTCCCTGAAATTAGGCGCCCGGAGGAAGTCGGCAAGACCGACAATCCCACCTACTGCTTATACCACAGGATGCTCGGACATCCTACCAAAAGCTGCTACGTCTTTAAGGACATCCTTCAAGCTCTGATTGACGCGGAGGTATTAAAACTCCGACCGGAGCAGAAGAAGATGACGGCCAACATGACGTCGATTCTCCAGTTTGGGACACGACCCCCGACACCCGTGGGGGTGATCTCTGTCCCAAAAGGAGAACTGAGGGTGGTCAACGCAGACCCTCATCAGCAGCGGGAGAAAGGCTTGGTACCCGTCCCTACACCTCGAGGGGAAATCATGTGGGTCCACCCTGACCTCGTCGACGAGCAACAATGGACGACTGTGACCACAGGAAGTCCAAAGGCAAAGGGAAGGCTTCATCTTGCCATGTGATATGCGCTTCCTCCCGAGAAGCAGATACTGATGTTCCCTCGCTGACTGACTCGGAAGAGGAGACAATAGTCCTGGCCGCGGAACCCAACCCACCAACGGCAGGAACCCGTTCGGGGCAGGCATACCTGAAACAGTATGGCGAGACAGCAGTAGCTCCTCCACAACCAGCTGCAGAGCCAGCAAAGCCCTCCTCTAAACAGCCTGGGGAGAAACAGAAAGAAACTCGGTTTTCTCGAGTTCTTGCGAAAGGTGTAACGGAAGGATCCTCGACACCTTACAGTTTTGATGTCTTGGCTCAATTAGCCAATATCCCGGCACGCATTACCTTGTATGAGCTCCTGCGGCTATCAAAGTCAACCAGAGAGGCTCTACAAGAAGCTTTGGCAAATGCTGAGGTCTTTATGACCCGCGTGCCAAGGGAGGAAGATGTAGAGGATTGCCTCCACACCTCCCCAAATGCTCCCTGCATCACCTTCACAACAGATGACATGCAGGTTAAAGGGAAGCATGACCGACCCCTATACTTCACAGGGTATATTGGGTCATCCGAGGTGAACCGCATCCAGGTAGACCCAGGGTCTGCGCTAAGCATCATACCTCGCCGGGTTATGCAGTTTCTAGGCATTCCTACCCATCGTCTGAGCCCTACCCAGACGACTATTTACGGGTTCAATGCCAACAGCTCCCGCCCGATGGGGAAGATCAAGCTCAAATGCCAGATCGGGAGTCTCAAGTCAGAAGTGACGTGTTACGTCATTGACGCGGACACTTCCTACAACCTGTTGCTGGGACGACCATGGATTCACCGCAATTCCATCGTTCCCTCTACTCTCCACCAAGTTATGAAATACATTGACGAGAGTGGACAGGTCCGAACGTTGATTGCCGAAAGGCATCCGTTTAAAGGGGTTGAAAATTATTTCACGGACTCCCTCTTATATTAGGATCCGGAGGAGACTAATGAAACCCCACAACCAGAGGAGCCAGACTCTGGTAATGAAGCTGACATTGAGCCGGAGAAAGAAGAGTGCCTGTGGGAGTTGGAACCACTTGTAAAGAGCACTAATAAGCTCGATGTTGATACCACCGACGATGCAGGCGGTTGGTATATTAATGAAGATTTAGATTTCGCGTATCTCCCTGCGTGTGAGTCTGATTCAATACCGTCGGATACTAGTACCGACGTAGATGAGGATGTCTGGTCGGCAATGGATGCTTTGACATCATTGCATGTACCAATAAAATCATCCTTCGGGACGTACCAGGATAATGGAGACGCGCAAGAGTCTGTATTCATGGTTCCAGCCAGACGAAAAGGCCAAAGACCAATACTTTTTGGGCGAATCGCGTCTGAACCAATGCCCCACGAAGAATCGGAAGGTGAGGATGAATCCCCTCAGTTCGATCATTATGAACCGAAAACGCTCAAGATGATGAAGCGCATGGGGTATGATCTAACCAACAGGCCTGGGTTGAACTTCGGAAAAGGAAGAAGAACACTGCTTCGATCCTTTGTACCGAAAGGGAAAACCCCTGATTACTATCATCAGACGCGCCGGGGGTTGGGCTATATATCAACTTCAGTGCCATCAGCCTCTAATTCGGAGAGATTGTCAAGTCATGACTGCTCATCAGACACGTCGTCATGGGAATCAGATGTCAGTGTCGGTAACATCTTCAAAGGGCTTTCAGTAAACATGGTTTCGACAAGCCATCTGGAGGATGAAGATGAAGAAATGATCCAATCTGATACAGATCCTTGGATCAAACATTTGATGCTCTTTGGGATATCCGCTTTGAACAGCGTGAACCACCCACAGAAGACAAGGTTGTTCAAGTCAACCTAGGAGATGAAGCCAATCCTAAACCCATCTTCATAAGTGACGGCCTGTCACCTTCGGAGAAGAAGGATCTTATATCTCTTGTACAAGAGTATATAGACGTCTTCGCCTGGAATTACGAGGACATGCCTGGACTTGATCCTCAAGTGGCTATGCACCGCCTCAACATCAATCCGGATGTAAAACCTGTCAAACAACAGCAGCGACGGTTCCGTCCCGAAATAATGGAGGCAATCCAATCAGAAGTCAGGAAGCTTATTGACTCTGGCTTTATCAGGGAGGAACAGCATCCCGATTGGGTAGCCAACATCGTACCCGTTGCCAAGAAGAACGGGAAGATCCGGATCTGCATCGACTTCCGCGATCTAAACGAGGCCTGCCCCAAAGACGAATTCCCATTGCCAATCACGGATGTCATGATTGACAATACTTGTGGATTCGAGAGAATGTCCTTTATGGACGGATTCTCAGGATACAATCAAATCAAGATGTATCCCGATGACGAAAAGCACACCTCCTTCAGGACACCTCTAGGGGTATATTGCTACACCGTCATGCCCTTCGGTCTAAAGAATGCGGGGGCAACCTACCAAAGGGCCATGAATGCCATTTTCCATCAGCAGATACGCAAAACGGTGGAATGTTATGTCGACGACATCGCGGTGAAAAGTCGCATTAAAGGAGATCACATAGCTGATCTGAAGGTGGTCTTCGACATCATGCGGGCTCATCAATTGAAGATGAACCCCACCAAGTCCTTCCTGGGGGTAGCCAGTGGCAAATTCTTAGGGTTTGTTGTGACTTCCACAGGAATCCATTTGGATCCGGAGAAAGTCCGTGCTATCCAAGAGATGCAACCCCCAGAAGCCTCAAGGAGCTCAGAGGATTGCAAGGACGATTGGCATATATCCGCAGATTCATCTCAAATCTCTCCGGGAGATGCCAACCCTTCGCTAAGCTGATGAAGAAGGGCGTTTCGTTCATTTGGGACGACGCTTGCCAGCAAGCATTTGAGGAGATCAAACGATACCTCACCCTACCACCAGTCCTTGCAGCTCCGGTATCCGGAAAGCCTTTCCTGGTGTACGTCCGATCAATGGATCATTCTTTGGGAGCTCTACTAGCTCAGAATGATGACCAAGGGCGAGAACAAGCAATCTACTACCTAAGTAGAACGATGATCGGAGCCGAACATCGGTACAACCCGATCGAGAAGGAATGTTTGGCACTGGTGTTCGCTATTCAGAAAATGCGACACTATCTGGTGGGCCAAACCATAAATGTCATATCCAAAGTCAACCCCCTGAGGTTACTCATGACAAAGCCTTCATCATTGAACGGCCGACTGGCGAAATGGGCTATATTGCTCTCTCAATACGAGATGCACTTCCTACCCCAAAAAGCCATTAAAGGACAAGCGGTGGCGGACTTCTTAGCCGAACACCCAGATCCGAGGGCAGCTAAACTCTACGAGGATCTCCCAGACGAGGTCGCCGAAGCCTGCCTGACCCAGACATTGTTCGAAGGACAAGTATGGCAACTTTTCTTCGATGGTGCATCAAGAACAAGCCCTAAGGGACACACAGTTGCGGGGGTAGGAGTAGTACTCGTCTCCCCACAAGATTATGTGATTCCCCGAGCTGTCTCGTTAACCGAGCCTTGCTCCAACAATGTGGCGGAATACAACGCTCTTTTGATTGGGATGCAATTCGCCGATGAGATTGGCGTTAAAAATCTCGAGGCGTACGGTGACTCCAAACTTATCGTCAGCCAAGTTCGCGGAGAGTATGAGGCCAGGCATGAAGATCTAGTACCCTACTACAACGCGACAATCCACATGGCCGAGAGGTTTTCAAACTTCTACATCGACCATGTACCGCGCAAGCAAAACGCGCATGCAGATGCACTTGCATCCTTTGCTGCCTCCTTAGCTCTTCCAGCTGGAGCAATGGAGAAGGTATTCGTCTATAGCCACGACCTATACTGCCCAAAAAGTCCCCTCGGAGACTACCAGAGGTCAACGGGAGATCGTCGCGGTAAGGAAACACTTGAAGTGTCGACCGATCCAGAGCTTAAAGACTGGCGATTCCCCTACATTGATTTTGTCTTGTACGGCATCTTGCCCGAAGACACCAGGGAGGCGGCTGCCATCCGAAGGAAAGCCTCCAAATTCTACTACAATGCGATTTCGCGAACATTATATCGTAGATCGCATGACGGGATCCTGCTCCGGTGCCTCTCATCAAAAGAAGCCCACGAAGTGTTGAAAGAAGCCCACGATGGTACGTGTGGAGCTCATCAACCTGGCCCGAAGCTGGCAAACCGACTCCAAAGATTGGGTTACTACTGGCCCAAGATGGTTGCCGATGCTGTTGCCTATGCCAAAAGATGTCACGCCTGTCAAATACATGGCGATTTCATCCATCAAGCACCAGGATACCTCCACTCTACGACCTCTACCTGGCCGTTCGAAATGTGGGGGATGGACGTGGTTGGTCCTATCAGCCCACCATCATCAAAGGGACATCGGTTCATCCTAGCGATAACCGATTACTTCTCAAAGTGGGCCGAAGCTATCCCTTTGAAGGAGGTAAAATCATCTAACGTGATCAAGTTCGTGAAACATCACGTTATTTACCGCTTCGGTGTGCCTCGGCGGATTGTCCATGACAATGGACCCCAGTTCATCAGCCAGGCTTTTCAGAGATTCTGCGCCAAGTTCAGAATCCAGAGTGTGTCATCAACGGCATACTATCCGCCCGCTAACGGCCTCGCAGAAGCTTTCAATAAGACTATTGGCAAGCTTCTCAAGAAATTCGTCTCGAAAAGTCAACGAGACTGGGACGATAAGTTGGGCGAATGCTTATGGGCCTATCGCACGACTGTGCGAACCCCAACTAAAGCCACGCCATTTTCCTTGGTGTACGGATGCGAAGCCGTCCTTCCACTGGAAATCCAAATTCCATCTCTTCGCGTCGCCTTGACAGCGGAGATGACAACAGAGGAGAAGCATCGACAGCGACTCCAAGAATTGGAAGCCTTGGACGACAAGCGTCTGCAGGCCCAACAACAAATCGAGCTTTATCAAGCTCGTATCACCAGAGCCTTCAACAAGAAAGTCAAATCGCGAACTTTCAAGAAGGGCGACCTCGTCTTAGCCGTCCGAAGACCCATGGTCATGACGCACAAGACGAAAGGAAAATTCCAACCCAAATGGGAAGGACCGTTTGTAGTAGAGTCAGTCTACTCAAATGGATCGTATCGCCTCATAACCTCAAATGGCGATACACTCATGATGCCAATCAATGGCAAATTCCTGAAGAAATACTATCCCTAGATGGCATTCTTCCACCGATCAAGTTAAAAATACACCTCTGATCAAAAAACATCCAACGCCTCCGACGGCTAAGGATAGAGGAAAATGTTGGCTTTTAAGCCCAACATAAGTCCTCGACAACTTATCATGCTGAGGGGAATAGCATGGCTAGCCCAACCCAAATGGTAGTTGGTAAAGGCACCTCAAATCCGTTGATAGCTGAGGGTTTGCTAAAAATCCTGCCGATCAAGTTAAAAAATACACCTCTGATAAAAAAACATCCAACGCCTCTGACGGCTAAGGATAGAGGAAAATGTTGGCTTTTAAGCCCACATAAGTCCTCGACAACTTATCATGCTGAGGGGAATAGCATGGCTAGCCAACCCAAATGGTAGTTGGTAAAGGCACCTCAAATCCGTTGATAGCTGAGGGTTTGCTAAAAATCCTGCCGATCAGTTAAAAAATACACCTCTGATCAAAAACATCAACGCCTCCGACGGCTAAGGATAGAGGAAAATGTTGGCTTTTAAGCCCAACATAAGTCTTCGACAACTTATCATGCTGAGGGGAATAGCATGGCTAGCCCAACTCAAACGGTAGTTGGTAAAGGCACCTCAAATCCGTTGATAGCTGAGGGTTTGCTAAAAATCCTAAGTGGACTTGATTCCACTCTTCCCTCCAAAAAATCCCTTACCAATTCTCATCCATAGAATGGTAGGACCACAAAATGCAATCATTACTATGTTAACACTATACCTCTGGTAATGAATACTCCTCGTCGAGTACAAACCTGGCTTGTTAACTCTGCATAGAGTAACAAACTCTCAAATTTGCCAAGTTAACACTATACCTCTGGCACTTCAAATTCTACTTGTCAATTCTCATCAATAGAATGACAGGTCCTCAAATTGCTCCTATCGCAAGCAAATTCTTGTCAAGTTAATATCACACCTCTGACAAACTACTGTTTAAGTTAACATTATACCTCTAAGCGGTACATCGAGTGTCTGTCAAGTTAATATCACACCTCTGACAGTTACCTTTCTTCAGACTTCCATATCGAAGCTGAAATGGACGATGCCAAGTTAACACTACACTTCTAGCATCCGAGTCATTGCTAAGTTCAACAATACACCTATGGCTATGACCTTTCCTCGACTTCCTTGTCCAAGCCGAGACGGACGATGCCAAGTTAACACTACACTTCTAGCATCCGAGTCATTGCTAAGTTCAACAATACACCTATGGCTATGACCTTTCCTCGACTTCTTTAAGCCGAGACGACTAATGCCAAGTTCAACATTACACCTCTAGCATTACTATCACTGTTAAGTTAAACATCACACCTATGACAGTGACACCCTCAGTTTTCCCAAATAAAACTGAGATGCTGATGAGTTAGGTTAATATCACACCTCTAACTCACGTCCTTGTCAAGTTAATATTACACTTCTGACAAGACTACTTCTAAACCGTTAAGTTAATATCACACCTCTAGCGGTAAAAATCTTACTAGATTCCCCACGAGTCTAGTTTCATTTGATATTCTCCCCAACCGAGTATCAAATTCATTTTGGAGGCATTGTTGGTTAACATTACACCGATAAACAATGCTTCCATCAAAATCCCCAGCTGATCTTAAATCAAGTTAATCCCAAATCCTTGATAAAAGTTCACCTTCTCTGGGGGTACACACTCCACTTGTCACTTTCTTTTATAAAGTGGCGGGTCCACCAAAATCATTCTTTTGCTTCTAAAACAAAACATTCAAGACAACAGAAAGAGGCAAAAAGAAAAGTGTCACTTTTATTGATATTCAAGCATATGAAAGTGATACAAAACGCTCTCTTATACAATAAGATTGAGTGTTACAATTAAGGAGTACAAAGAAGTCCCTTTCTCTCTCAGAGGCCGTACTCACTCCTTGAAACCGCATCTGATCCCAGGTGCATAATTGGAACCGATTGCGCCATGGCGATGACGCAAAAGTCAAAACGCCCTAGCTGATTAAGCTAAGAGCAATGGTGTTCTTGAGGTCCGGTGGCAACAGAAGGTCCTGCACCCTTCGTTCAGGTGCGTCTCTTTCCCTAGCAGACCATCCAACAAACATGGAGTCACTCCTGGGGTGAGAGAGGAAGTTTAGGAGTCATCACAAAGGATGCTACCCTCCACTAGGTCCAGCGGCAGCAGAAAGTCCTGCATTCATCACCATCCCTTTCCCCAGCAGGCCATCCAACGGAATGTCCTTGATGTCACTTCTGGAGTAGGGAGAGGAAGAGGATCCTCCGCCACCGTAACCGCCGGAACCTCCTCGCCGTCATACTTGACCTGACCATCTCTTGCCATCAGGCAAGAGTGGTGCAGGAGATCTGAAGAGACCTTGGCGAGATGTGGGTCCTCGTCAGAGATATAATTTAATCTCTCACAAACGACGAGGACCATAATTTAATCTCTCACAAACGAACGTGGAGCAAGTTCGCCAGCCGGTATATTCTTTCTGGGGCCCAGCAAACCTGAAAAAGGACGAGCAAGCCTACCTGCAAAGAATAAGCAAGAGTCAGAAAATCTGAAACTCAGTACATTTTTATAAAGGAAACTGAGTAACAGAACGCGGCAGCCATTCAAGACTTCAGACGCGAGAATGACCCGCGCAGTCAAACAGACGCGAGTCAAACTGCGCCACGCATAGGATTCAAACGCGGCCTCAGTTTGTACCCGCGCCTAATGCACCAGACGCAAAGAATTTCAGAACGCCGAAAATTGCCATCTCTCTGTTGAGTGAACAAGAGTTGCAAGATTCAGGTCGAAAACACCCAAGGCAATGAAACGCGATGGGCAAAGCCAGCGTCAAGCGCCCGCGTTCAGAGAAGTCAAGTCACTGGCACAAATTCCAGAGAAGGAATGCACCGGGACTTCATTTAGATGGTTATGCCAAAGTTCAGGCTATACACATCATCGGGGACATACCAGCAGAGACCTCTGGCCAGAGTTGGCCTCTCTGCACCCAAACGCAGGCGTCCAAGATGATCCGAGAGGGGGTTCTTCTTGAAGAGACCAAACCGAAGCGTGAGAGCTCTGGGTCATCTTCATTCTCGGAATTACCTTCATCCATGGAGACGGAATCCCTATCAAGAAACTCTTTTCTGAAGAAGGTGGGACTTCTCAGAGCAATCCAAAGAGAAATAATCCAAGCTTGGATTATAGAAGGGGAGCGCACCCTATTTATAGGCAGGCCCTAATAACTGCCATTAATGGGGCGTTAATTGGAACCGTCACGCACGATTGTCAAAGCCCAGTGAAGGATTGACGCGTGGAACGCCGCTTTGGAAACCGTCGCAAGCGCCGGTTTTCAACCGCCCGCGTCGGTTTTGCATTTAAGGGCAGTAACTCCTGAGTCCAATGAGGAGTTGACGCGTGGATAACTGCCTTGGGAATCAACGGATGACTCGGAATCCCAATCGACATTGAAGACCTGACGAGCAAAGATCTCCTAAAATCTTGAGTCAGATCACATTAAACGCAGATGGGAAAGCCGCGTCCCTTCAGCAGACAAGGCTGCATCTCTTGCGTCTGCCCGATCCGCGCAAGACAGATTTGCGTTATTCAGAGTTGCGTCTCACCTTGTGATTGACGCTGCGTCTCACCCCAGGGACTGACAGCCGCGTCTTACTTTACGGATCAATGCCGCGTCTCATCTTTTGATTGACGCCGCATCTCATCAAGAAGACCGCGTTCCGATTTGTGATTGACGCCGCGTCTCATCAAAAGGACTTAGTAGAATCTAAGTTCTTATGAAATGATGACCGCGTCTCACTTTATGATTGACGCTGCGTCTCAGTAAAAGGACTTAGTGAAATCTAAGTTCCGGTGGACTGACGACCGCGTCTCACCCTGTGATCGACGCTGCGTCTCGTCAAAAAGACTTGGTGAAATCTAAGTCCCCATAGATTGATGCCACTAATGCCGCGTCTCGCCAAGACCGCGTCTCATTAAAAGAACTTAGTCCTACCTAAGTTCAGTAATCACGACTAGTGATCAAGAGTTGGACTCATCCACAACAGGACAAAGAAATTGGGACAAAAGCTTTAAAGAAAACTTCTATTATATCAAAAAATGATAGAAGTGGATACAAACACTCTTGATAAATAGAGTGTCCCTTTTCTTTACAAAAAGAAAAAAGAAAAGAAGGCTAAATGTCCTGGTGCGCCAAGGAACGGATTTGTTCCCTAAGGCGTGAATCTCATGCTGGCGCGTCCTCTCAGCCTCCATGATAGCCCGGTCCCGCAGCTCCGCCTCAGATAAGAAATTTCTGGCAGCCAGCTGCATCCGCAGAGATTCCACCCTGGAAGATTGTAGGGATAGACTCTCTTCAGCACGCGCCGTAGCAGCCCGTTGCTCCTCAAGCTCCTTTTTGAGGGAAACAAGTTTCTCCTCATTTAGCGCAAGAACAGCTTCCGCCTTGGCGATAATATCCCGAGTTCTGAGGATGACTTGCTCCGTGCTCTGCACACTAAGCTCAGATTCCCTCGAATCCCCGGCTAATTTCTGAAATTCAGCCTTGGAATATTCAAGGTCGCGGATCTCGGCAGCGATTTGTGCCTCCGCCTCCTGTCGCTCCCGTTCCTGATCAGCTAGGAGCCTAGTCAAGGTGGCCTGGGCTTCATCAAAAGAGCCAGCATCTTCCAAAGATTCCAGCTCCCGCAGGTTATCTCCAAGTTGCTCTACCACCCGCAGGCATGCCCTGGCAAGTGAAGGGCCTCCCGCCAATTCGACGCTCACGGCCATATTTTCAAGAAGCCTCTGGGCGAACTGGAAGGTGCTGTGTCCACGGAAGATGAGATCAATACATGATCCCATCGAGGTGAAGAATTGTTGCACCATCTGACGTGCCAGCTCCCCCATGTCTTCACCACCTAAGAAGCTTCCCGACCCTTTTTCTGTCACGGGATAAGGGATATAGGGCGGGTCTTCTCGCACAAGAGCCGTGCCGGCCGTCGATGTAGCAAGAGCAAGACTACCCACTGGCGCTTCCTGGAGCGCTGCCTCTGCAGGAGCTTCCACGACCAATGAAGGAGTTGTAAGCACAACCTCTTCAGAAACTTCCACCGAGAAGTGAGCTGTGTGGCCTTCTGGAAGGGTGCCGATCGTCAGACTCCCCACCTGAGCCCCCTCAGTCAGAGCTGCCTTACTAGGTTCGAGGTCCAGAGGCGTCGAGTCCTGTAAAATGGGAGTCTCCCCAGCTTCAGCAGTAGCCTTCTCCACCGGCGGAGTGAGAGCCTCCTCAGCCTCAATGATTGTTTCCCCTCCTGGCAAGGGGAAGGCTCCCCAACTTCAACAGCTGCCCCTACTGAGGTTGTCTCGGCAACCGAAGCCTCAATCCCCTTGGGCTGGGTCAACTCTGTTTCCATCGCCTCGACATGCGAGGAAGTTGCACCTTCAGCAGGGATTATCGCCAGCGGTAACGCAGTCGATGATTCGCCCCCGTATATTTTCCCCTCCGAGATGTGTGAGAACTTACTCGGGTCAGGAAAAGCGGGTTCATGGCCGTAATCGACTTTATCTTCAAAGTCGCTTTCCGTATCAGACGCGGAAGACGACAGTTCAACGCAAAGGTCCTCGGTGACCGGGGCCTTGCCACCAATCACCCCAGTGGTAGGACTAGGGTCGATTATCCGAGCGCTGGAAATGAAGACGCTAGGAGGCCCTGACCGCTGTGCCTTGTCTCTCCCTTCACGAGCAGAAGAAGGCTCGGGCCGAGCTGAGAACCCTGGAATCTGGACATTCCCTCCCACGAGCTGTTCTTCCTCGTCAGCTATAGTGGATTTGTCAACCAATTCCCCCTCTTCCGCAATCTTACAGGTCCCTTTGTGCGACCTAGGAGCACGAATTAAACTGGGGAGATCTCTATCCTCTGGCAGTTCCTCAACCATGACAAAGAGGTCTTCAGGACAGTCCTTAACTCCAGCAGAAATGTCTTCTGAGGGAGAGACTTCCGTTGCTAAGTCCCTCCGAGCCCTCTTCGAAACAGGACTAGCAGTTGAAGTGGGACCCCGACGGCGCTTACTCACCAATTCTTGAGCCTTGGCGGTAGAGGGCCCCTCCTGTGGCCCTAGCTTGGTTCTACTCCGGGTTACTCGGAGCTCCTCTCTTGAGCCTCCCTCAGCTTCTCTCTGAGATGCTCTCTCCAGCTCTTTCTGGACCTTTAAATACTGGGTGATCATGTGCGAGCACTTGCCAGACTCCGACTGTGTTTTGAGATAGGCATTAATGCCCTCAATACCCGTATACCCGGGGGCAAAATCCGGTGACTGGTTTACCCGAGAATACCAGGTGCAGAAAGTGAAGCTGGTAAGGTTCTTCGGCTCCTCGACGGGCAAACGGAAAGTTGCCTCTGTCCCCCCAGCCACGCTATAGTACCAGGCTCGAGCACCTTCGCACAAATTCCCATTGAAGGCAAGTTGTGTATTCGGATTGCCGACATAAAGCTGAGCATAGCCAAACTGTCGGGCAAAACGACTTGGCATATACGGTTCGATAGTGCAGGAAGTCCCTTGGCGAAACAGCACGTATCCTGGTCGTATATTAATCAACCACCGGAAGACTCCCGCGGACAGTTGGATGAGGTCATCCCGACCTATAGAATCAGTGAATTGCTCACCAAAAGATGCACCAGGAATCCCAGCGAAGCAGCGGTTGAGCTGGTAATTGGCGGCATTTGAGAGACGTCTCCGAATATAATATATATAGGTGTCACTCCAATCCGAGTTTTCCAGCCGCCTCACAAAAGGGACAGGACTCGTACTCCCACGCGCCGTTGTCATCAAAGAAGGGCAATGCATCACGTACCAGGCCATGAGATACGTGTAAGGCAACTCAATTCGGGGGTTGGGGCGCCTTGCCGTCGGGTTTCCCTCTGAGTCAACATACGGCTTGCCTTGAGAGTCGACAGTCCTTGGAGCCTCGCATAGTCTCTTGGCTAACGCCCGCAACCCGCTCTGAATGCCAGCCGCCACGGCCGGAAGAAGGGCTATAGGACGGCCATGGGCCAGGAGCACTGCTGGGTACACCACGTCGGCAATAATGACTTCATGTGGCCGTGTAGGTACCACACAACGCTTCAACCATAGTATCAAGAAGCCTGCCAACAGCGCTCGACTAGAGATAGAAGCCCGGGCCCGATGATGATAGCTTTCGAAAAGCGTATCAGGTTCGAAGCCGTCCTCGTTCGACCCAGTGGTGTAAAAGCCCTCAGAAGCTTGTGCGACCATGTCGTCAACTCCCTGTTCAGAGAGGGAAGCCAGTCGAGTTATCGAATGATCCTTCTTGCTGACGTTGCTGAATAGGTAATTGGCCCAGGATAGATGTCTAACTCCATGCGTCCTCCAACCGGTTACCTGACCACAAATATGGAAGTGGCACATCACTTCCCAATAGGTCTCGTACACCTCAGGGGAATCCTTCTTTATAAGGTCAAGCTCCCTAGCAGTCGGGACATATTCTTCATAAGGGAACTCCCCCATCACCAGCCCCGAGACCTCATGCAACTCATGCAGTGCAAGGCCCATTTCTCCAACCGGGGTAAAGAATGTCCCCGTCTGAGGGTTGTAGCGCTCCAAGATCCCGAAGAAGTTGTGAGAGCTCATTGGGATGCCCCATTGTACGGCCCTGACTGCTGAGTATAATCCCACGTGCTCAAGCAGATCTCCAAGATCGGAGAGGGCGAACCCACCATTCTGCCCCACCAAGAATTCTCCGTGGAGTGGACCCATCCTGGCAAACGGAACTTGGCCGGATAATCACCCTCTGCTTCTATGAACGAATTGAGGAAGGTGGTGGCAAGCTGCGGGATCTCTCCGACTGGAAGCTCAGACTTGCGTGACCCGGGAAACAAGCCGAGGACCGCCCGGTCATGGCAATCATGACGGTATACATTCTGGGATTTGAAATTACCAAGGGTAATCTCAGAGATATCCCGGGACACGTCCCACTTCATCTTCCGAAGGACGGACAGATGTTGGAGATAAGACAACGGGAGCATCCTCTCCATGACGGGAAGGAAGTATCTCCTCTCCCCTATCTGACGGAGCCACCTGTAATTCCCGTCATACATTGGTCTGCCACCGTCGCTGACATGATCTCCAAAGAAGAAAGCAGGCTTCTCCAGCTTGATGTGGGTATCCGTTGCGAAGACTGCATCGGTCATGAGCACCCGAGAAGTCCTCTCATTAACATGGGCAATCATTTCCCTGCGAACTGGCGACCTGTCAGCAGTCACAGGTATGGTCCTTCGCAGTGCAGAAGTCAGACGGTGGTCAGCACCACCCACGCGTCCAAAGTGGTGCATCTTGGCAAGTGAACCTGAAACATGCGGCACTGCAAAAGAAGAAGACACTTGGTCAGATACTATGCCAAAAATAAGGGAAGACGCTAAGTGTTCATAATTCAAAACGCAGCCGAGACACTGGACGCAGGAATTTTTCGAACCCGCGTCCAGACCTGCAAAGCCGCGTTCTGCAAACCAAGACTTATGAAAATTCTAAGTACTTGGACTCAAACGCCAGATTCTACAAAATCGGCGGTTGAAGACACAGAACGCAAGGATCAAATCCGCGTTCTGCAAACCAAGACTTGTGAAATTTCAAAGTGCTTGGACTCAGACGCCAGATTCATCAAATCGGCGCCTGATGGCACAAAACGCGGCACAGAACGCATGGATCAAATCCGCGTTCTGCAAATCGCGTCCAGAGACCTTCACAATTAGAAATGTTCTAAGTGAAGGATCCAGAATGCAGAGTTCACCAGCGTCGGATCATCAGGCCCGCGCCCCGGTTATCATCTCAAGGACAGCGTCCGAGAATCAAACACGATCTTGTGTTAAAGGTTCTTAGGGTTCTATGAACATGTTTTAATGGCGGAACCCACGCCGAAGGTACATTTTTACCTCGGAAAACACCCTCCTGCGCAGAGGAAGCATCTCTCTCAGCCTCGGCGGCGGTCGCCCTTGAGGATGATGCAGTCGGTTTCGTCTTGGGAGCCATCGATGTTCAGAAATCCGAGTTCGAAGATGGACAGATGAACAAACAAGAGGAGGGAAGCTCTCTTTTCTCAGCAAATGCGTTCGGAGAAGAAGATGTGTCTCTCTCTAACTGTTGCCTTTTATAGGCACAGAGATTCGCGAAGATACGCAGCGTTTGGCCCAATAAACGCTGCAGCGAATCGCTGCCTGACGCGTGGAGCCAAATCATTGTTTGAACAGGGAAGATCATGCGTCGCGACCCCGCCACAAGTCAGAAGTTGACACGTGGAGCAGTTCATTTAATGAACCGGGAGATCCGCGCGCCAAGAGGCGAAATCTCGCCGTTTCCCCAGGCCAGCTGGCGGCGTAATCATGACATGGCACAGGTGCGCGCCCCAAAGTACGCGGCTCTTCGATGGACATGCCCCATCAGCATCATCATAAATGCACCCAGAAAATCGCGTCTGCATTTCAAGAGATGCGTCTCTCCAAAGTCCGCGTCCCCTCAAACGGGCCAAACGTCGCGTCTACCCCATGGAAGTCGCGTCTTTAAAGCAGTCTCTGCTTTTTCAAAAAGGAACCTGCGTCCAGTCTCCTGCTTCTGCAAGTCAGTTCAACAGTACACTGACGCAAACAGACAACCAACCACTCCCGGCCAAAAGCGCACCCGTGACAGACTAAAAGCAATCGGGGAGGTCTAGACTGTGTATCTAGACACTCAACACGATCAACTCTGACGGCTTCAAAGAGTTCAACAGTACACTCACGAAGACCAATTCCAGATAAGATCAAGCCCGAAGCATCAACAGTCCAGTCCTAAAGGCGAACACGGCTAAGATCCAAAGTATTCCGAAATCCGTCCCATTCAACTGCGGAATATCAGAAACTTTGGAGGGGGTTCTGTAGGCTGTCTAAAAATGACTAACAGACAAGCCATTAAGGAAGCAGAGTCTCAAGCTCTAGACGCGAGGAATCGATGCACGCGTCTCAGCATTAAGACGCGTTGGCTCTACACCCGCGTCTCAACGTCCAAACGCGTCGGCCCGAAGCCCGCGTCTCAGCATCAAGGCGCGTCGGCCCGACGTCCGCGCCTCAGCATCCAGACGTGAAGGCCCGAAGCCCGCGTCTCAGCATTAAGGCGCGTTGGCTCGACGCCCGCGTCTCAACTTCAGGGCGTGTTTGGCTCGACGCCCGCGTCTCAACTTCAAGGCGCGTTTGGCTCAACGCCCGCGTCTCAGTTGCAACTGCCCTGATTGCGGGGCCAGTCACCGCGCATGTAGCGGGTAGTGGCCCCTCATTCGGGAGCATTTTCAGGAGGCACCTTCACCCCTGAGACCCCTATAAATAGCCTTGTTTGCTATGAAGAGGGGATCGAAGCTTTGGAGAGGTCGAGAATTAAGAAGGTCAAGGCATCATCAAGATCGATCAAATCCAGGCAAGAGGATCATCAAGAGGGAAGCACAACTTCAACAACAGACAGAGGGAGGAGACTCTTCAGCGAGCTTACTGAGTACTAGCCGCTCTTCGCCTACCTCCTCTTTGAGAGTTTTGGTAGACGGAGCTGAGTTACTCTTTCTACCGACCGAAGAGAAGACCCCCGACGGTCCAGGACGGTCATCTGGTCAACGGAGAACAAGATTCACTCTCCACCGCCACACGAAGAACCCAGCACTAAACAAAGGGGGGATTCAAGCTTCAACATCCTCCCTCCCTTGTAACTGGAAGGAAAAGTCTTGTTGTAATCTTTTCATCTGATTCAAAGAAATCTTTACAGCAATTCCCTCTTTCTTTTTCCGGCGCAAACAAGTATGTGTGCATAGCATTTAGTATAAGGTTCATTCTTGTATGAAATATTGCTTGAGTGTTACTTTTTTCTATATACTTGTACACTGCACTAAATTGATTTAAGGGATTATCCTATAAACAAGATAAAGTGGGAAAGTCATTACCCTCTCTTAGTCACAAACAATCTCTTCACTCACTAACCCAAGCCTAACTAAAACTGAGTAGACGTTGGCCCTAAGGACATCTCAGACTCAAATAGGAGACTGACCTAAGGAGGAAGTTGATTTGAATTTGACTCTTATCAAATCGGTGTCTAAAGTTGGGGATTGAGGGGCGAAATCCCGAAGGCTGGTATTTTGGCTTAATTTGGTCCGTCGCTTCTACGCGGATACCTCCCACTAATCTTGCCCCAACCTGGCCGATTAACTTGTAGTCAGATTCGGCAATATACCCCCCGTGGACAGTCTAATCAGTTAGGAGTTGTCTAGATCTAAGGTCTACCCTAACTTACATTAGATTTTTTCTTTTTATTTGTTTGCTTATTTGTTTGTTTTTTCTTTGTTTGTGTTTAACATTTCTTGTGTGATATGGCTTATAATAATAATTTTCCAATTTTAATGGTAATCCACATTACACCCTGATCTCTTTTTCGGATATTACCAACCCGGCATATCATAACTTTAACCAATCTAATATGCCAGATTGGTCTTATCCGAATCAATATAACCTATGCCCCCAATCTTATGACCATAATTTCCAAAATAATTTCAACTCTTCATAGAGTCAATGGGGATTCACCTCCCCCGAGTCCAATTTTCATCCAACTTGTCTTCCTTATCCACCTTGTCCATAATATTTTCAAGATTCATACTCAGTTCTACCAGTTCAAAATAGAAACCATCAATCTTGAAAATAAGTATGCGTGAGTCCAAGCAACAATCACAAAATCTGACGGACTCACAATTTCACCACAAATTCCAAAACAAACTTCATCTTTTCAAGTCCAATCGCAACAAAATGATGAACCAATTGACTATGAAAAGCTACTTGAAGCTATGACTCAGGCTCAAATCGCTCGTAATCATGACATAGATATAATAGTCCAAACTCTCCATTCTCACCGTTTGACTATTTCCGATGTCAGTAACCATTCTGTTAGAGCCGAAGATCATGTTATTTGAAAAACAAGATTTCATTTTAGCACACCCATTTGAACTTGTCCAAACTCCAAATTTTGAAAACCACATTGACATTTTGGCAAGTTATCCCTTTCTGAAATTGAACTTGAGAATGAATATGCTCCTGAATCTCAGCTTGGTGATTCAATTCTACTTCCTGATTCAATAATGACTCCGGTGTTTTCACCTGATTTCAATCTTTTTCCCGAGTCAACATTGGATCTTATGCCACTTCATCATGAAATTGAATCGCCAATCTTTTATGATCATCATATTGAACTTGACCAATTTCATACTTTTGAAAGTCCCATTGACAAATTGACAAGTTTTCATTTTTATGAAATTGATCTCAATGAGAAATATGACCTAAATTCTTAAATTTGTGATCCAGTTCAAATTCCTGAATCAATATTGACTCCTGTTTTGTTACCCAACTTGAGCAATATTTTAGAGTCAGTTTTGATTCTCACACTTGTCATTCTTGAACTTGAATTGCCAATGTTAAGTCACATTCTGCTGTTGGAAAATGAATGTGGACTTGAGTTTCAACTTCTTGATTTGGACCCATTTCTTGAACCAATCTCGACTCCTCAACCTTTACTTGACTTAAGTCACTTTTCTGAGTCGTTATTAGTTCCCGTACTTCCTAAGTCTAAGTAAGTCAAACATTCCATCTTTTCACACTCCGTTTTCGGACAAGGGTGTTGATAAAATTGACTCTGAAATTATTTGTGAAATTTAGAAATTAGATGGGGTAAAATTCCTAATAAAGATCATTCATATATACATCATTTTAGTGGGTTATATTAGAGAGGTTTTTGGTGGGCTCCTCTGAACTCCATGCAAATTTGATTGGGCTGCATTTCGTGGACCAATTAGACCACGACCTTAAGGTAATATTTTTCTTCCCTTTCTTCTTTTTCATGCATCTATGCATTAATTCATACATTGAGGACAATGCATGAGATAGGTGTGGGGGAGGGTTCTAACATAACTTTGGTTTTCTTTTTATTATTTTAAAAAAAGAAATTTAACATTTTCTTTACTTTTAAAATTTTTTGAAAATAGAAACAATATTTTGACATATTTTTTGTAAGAAATTAAGTCAATTTTAAGGAATTTGAGAATCATAATTAGGATTTCTTATACTTGATCAAAATAAGATTATTTATTTGATTTCTAAGGTTAGGAAGAAATTTGTGAAAGTAATTTAGTCTTGATCTTTACCTTGATAATACATGCATGCTTTATACACTTATACACTTAGGGCTCAAAAACAAAGATTCTTATGCCTTAAAAAAAAGAAAAAGAAAAAGAAAAAATATATAAATAAAAATCCTCCAAAAATCCTCTGATTAAGCTGAGTATTTGTGCCTCATAAAGCATAAGTATTCACGCCTAAAGGCGATTCATATAATAAAATTCTTAGTTTTGTAGCCTTATTTGCTCGAGTCCTTCAGTCCTTGGGGTGTCTTCTCACCCGTGCCCTAAGACCGTTTGGTTTGGGAGTCACCGATTAAAGGCTCGTTACATAGGCAGATTAGAAAGCCTAATAGAACTAAAGAATATTACCATCAAAAATAAAAAAAATTAAATAAATAAGGCATAAGAGTTAGAGTTAAAGAACCTTTAGTCAAAATTTCACAGTCGCGAAGGTGTATATGACTTAGGGTAAAGTAATAGACTAGATGAGAAGTACATTTTGACTCCTTACTTTGATTAATAACAAATTTTTGAATAGAGACTAAGTTTAGGAATGAAAAATTCAGTTTTCCTATAACTTATAGATTACTTAATCCTTATAACATTATTTAAATTTTTTTTCACTTTCAAAATGTGTCAAAATACTAACATTTTTCTCTTTCTTTATGAATTTTGTGAGTGCAATCCACTGAAAACCCTCATGAGGCAAAACTCGTCCTCTAAGGGTAACCTAGAGATTTAACGGCTTGTTATACATGCTCAGTGCAATTGAGTGACCTACGAAAGTGGTCAAATAATCTTTAGTTTAATTTTGTTGTTTTGCTCCAGGACGAGCAAAAGATAGGTATGGGGGTGTGATCGATCACAGATATTGCATAATTATTATCATATTCTCATACTTATTATATAATAAACTTTGTTTTTAATCCTAATTATTATTTAATTTATATGCAGGCCCATGGCTAAAAGAAAAGAAAGAGAAATGAGCTCAAAACCCATCAAAATTCTGATTTAATTCAGAATTAATTTGAATTCAGAAAATCAGGGCAGATCAGGGCAAATCAGAGAAGTTGAAAACTGGTTAAAATAAATCTTTCAAAATCAATCGGTTAAGCCAAAGATCAAAGGCCATTTCGTCAAAATCCCGGACTTAAATTAAAAATCTAGCTGAAGATAAATGAAAATCGGGGAACCGGAGACGTGTCTCCCCTCGCTGTGGCCACCTGGCCACAGCCAGGCCGTGGAAATGCGGCCATAGCAGCATTTCTGTGGCATAGTTAGGGTGGTTGGGGGAGCGTTTGCCCCCTACTTCGTACGCCTCTCCCCGTTGTGTTTTGCCTATAAATACTGAGTTTTTCAGAGACCACGGGGAACGATCAATTAGAGAGTAGAATTTAGGCCAATTTGTAGTTTGTAACTTAGGTTTTTTATTTTCTTTCATGTAATTTTAATTTTCTTTATGTAACTGAGAGGAGAGGATACTTTCATGGAGGAATGAGAGCAAGCTTGTACTGAAAGTGCCACCGGTGTAAGTGATCTTTTCTTCCATTATTATTTGAATCGAATCAAAGTTTTTTTCTTCTTTACTCTTGTTTTCGATTACTTCTCTCTTCTATGTTTGTGGATCCAAATGAAACAGATAGCCTCAAGGTTGCCTTGCCCTTGCAAGTGCCGTTTGTAGACTGTCCAAAAATCATGGAGGATAAGTCATCAGAAAGCGAAGACACAAGGCTAACCATAGCCACACGCGCTACACCAAGACGCTAAGGTTGAAACTCGCGTCTTAACATTACCACAAGAACCGAGACGCCGAGTTTGAAGGTCGTGTCTCAGCATCACGGCAGTTCCTAGACGCGAGAGTTGAAAATTGCGTCTCTGCTTCAATGCAATGGCCAAGACGCAGAGCTCGAAACTTGCGTCTCAGCTATCCATGCAATACCCAAGACGCAGAGCCTAAAGCTCATGAAACTTGACATAGAATTTGAAGCTCGCAGTTCTCAAGCATCACCTCAATGGCAAAATGCGAGGTTCAAGGCCCGCGTCTCGGTTATAACTGCCCTCATTACTGGGTCAATTACTGCCTACATAATGAGGGAGTTAGCCCCCATTATGAGTGTTTTTAGGGGACAGTTTTACCCCTGAAACCCTATAAATACTTCAGTTTGCTACTGAAGAGGGATCAGAGATTTTTGGTTGCAAATCCCGGAGAAATTAGAATCTCTACCTGAGGAATATAAAAGAGTTTGACTCTTCTAACAGCTTGCTTAGTGCAAGTTTTATTTTGCCTCAAGTCTCTTTGAGATTTTATTGGATAGGAGTTGTGCTACACCGCCCATAATCTGAAGAGAAGATTTCCCAGAAGAAAATGGCGTTTTCCCGGTCAACGTAAAACAAGATTCACTTTACATCGCCACATCAAGAACCCGACATTAAACAAAGGGGAGATTTGAGCTTGAATATCTTCTCTCTTTTGTAATCAGATTATTGATCCGTTGTAATTTTTTTTACAATCAAATAAAGAATTTACACACGCCCTCAATTTTCTCACAAAACAAGAGATGGCGACTCCGCTGGGGATTACTTTCTCTACCGATAAGCAAGTCATGGCGCAAGGTGACATCACCTACATGGAAAAAATGGTTGAATCACTTGTCGTGGAGTTCGACCAGGCAAAGTATGAAGAGTTTCTCTCTTCCGGCTCTAAGAGCCCTAGGGCGCGACAGTACCGCAAGGTCTCCTCGGGGACCCGCTCTCAAGTCTGCTCTGAGATCCCTTCAGACGGGATTGACAAGAAGAGTGCCATGGCTAACCACATCACACATAACACCCGCGTCAACGTCTCTCACGAGACCCGCGAGATTATCGTTGCTGATATACAGCCCGTTCATGCCCGTCCTCTTCCTTAATTCTAGGTTACCGGGGGTTACCAACAACCCGTACGGTGTAACCCGAACGCTGAACGTCGACAAAGATGACGTGCGCGTCAACTACAGGCGCAAGAAGCTGGAACAACCATCTGTTAGCAGATACAGAATGCGAGGCTCAAGCCTGCGTCTCTTCTAAGTTACGTCAGACTCGCGAAGTCTGCGTATGGAGACCAAAACGCGAAGCCCAACAGGGTTGCGTTTCTGAGACTTCACTTCCTAAACGCGACGTTCAGCAGCGCGAGGGCTATGCTTCTTTTCAGAGACACGAGAACCGCGTCTCTACAACCAAACGCAGAATTGAGAAAGTCCGCGTGTCTCAACCGTCGCTAACCAAACGCGACAATCAGCAATGTAAGGTTCGCGACTCTGCTCAGCAGAGGCACGAGACCCACGTTTCAAAGTCAAAACGCGAGAGCTGTGCCTATTCTACACAACATGAGCTCCGTGTTTCTGAACCCTGCATCTCAGATTCTCAACGTAAGGGTGGCTCTCAGAAGATGAAAAACCCTCGACAACCCGAGGCCAATCTCTTTGATCCCCTCCGACAGATCTAAGAGATTATTTGACAAAGAAAAGGAGTGCTAATCAGATCACTCTGTCTTATTGCTGTGAACGACTCATCACGGCAATGCTCTCTGAATGCCGCTGCAGCTCACATGCAAGTAAACAGTCGGTATTCAGATGATTGACCTCAACCTCCCGATCAGCCAAGAGGCATCGCTCCCACAGAAGGAAAATCTTCTCTGACATGGAGTACCCTGAAGTCAATGCAAACATGGCGAGCAGACGTAAGGAAAACAACCAGCGGTCAGTTCTGACAAGTTTGACACAGAACCAGAAGGAGTGTACCGGCATACTCGCACTCGGACTGGTGCGGTAGCCCCGGTCGACTACAGTGCCCTAGCTTGAGGCATTGAAGTAAGTGAATCACACTCCGCCGTTGTAGAATCGTAGGCCTCGAACTCTTCTATTGAGAAGGAAGCCTTTGTGTACATGACAAACACTTCCGAGGAGACGGCCAGGTGCTTAGAATAGCAAGCCCAGGTCCAGAGGAAACAATTCGATATGATTCGCGCCCAATAAGAATCTATCGATACCTTCAAGCAGATGCTTGCACAATTGCTCGAGGATAAGAAAAAGCCAACTGATAAAGCTTCTTCTAAGAAGTCTAAAGGCAAACGAAAGGAAGGGGAAAGCTCGTCCTCTGTACATATCGAGGAGAAGGGGCAATCCAATTCCGAGTCTTCTAAATTCTCATCTAAAGAGGAGGCAACCTGGAGAATGAGGGTACTCATTCTAGAAGAATGACTCAATTGGAGCAGCATCTGGAAGCCCTTGTTAACAGGAAAGACCTCCAAGATACATGAGTGGTCCGACCATATCTAGCTGAGTGGGACCTCGTTCCGTACCCTCCTAAGTTCAAAGCTCCGACCCTACAGGCTTTCGACAGCAAAGGGTCACCGAACCAACACATCTACAACTTCAAGTCTCAGACAGAAAATGTGGTAGATAATGATGCCATCTTGGCACGTTTGTTCATCGGCACTCTAAAAAGGCTTGCCTTTGAATGGTTCATGAAACTCCCAGAAGGCTCCATCAAAAATTGGGGTGATTTGGAGAAGCTCTTCCTGACACGCTTCTTTGAAGATGACTCAGAGATTACAATGCCCACTCTCCTGGCAACGAAGCAGCGAAAAGGAGAGTCCGTCAAAGCATTTGTGGAGAAATTTCAGAATATGGCGCTCCGATGTCCTAGCGGTATGACCCAGGCCACCTTGGTAGAAACATGCCACCACAATCTACAGACTTCACTCCTAGCCCAGATAAGAGTTGCTGAAAGCCGCACCTGGAAGCAGTTAGTCTAGCAAGGTGAACAGGCTGAAGAAATTATCGCCAGGGTGAGGGCGGAAGAAAACAAGCCCAGATCCGAAAAGTCGACAAGGCGCACGCCAGAAATATCTTTTCAATCAAAAAGAAAGGATACATTAGCGACAGAGACAAAATCTCCCGTGAAATCTCAGCCAGCCAGAGGGGGAGGTTCTTCAAGTTAGCCATGCGCCAACAACCAGTGCGCTTTCAAGGACGAACACGTCGATTCATTGTTCAAGTTGTTCAACAAGATCAATAGATTGAAGTTTCCTAAAGCTAGACGTCCTGAGGAAGTCGGCAAGTCCAACAATCCTAACTACGGCCTGTATCATAGGATGCTAGGGCATCCCACCAAGAGCTGTTATATCTTCAAAGATATTCTTCAAGCTCTGATTGATGCAAATGTGCTAAAGCTCTGTCCAGAGCGGAAGAAAGTGACGGCTAATACGACATCATTTCTTCAGTTTGGAAACCAGCCTCCAGCACCAGCCGGAGTAGTTCCCATCCCGAAAGAGGAACTAAAAATGATCAATATAGACCCGCATCACCAGCAGGAGAAAGGTCTTGTACCTATCCCTATATCTCAGGGAGAAATTATGTAGGTTCATCCCAGCCTTGTGGATGGCCAATAGTGGACTACTGTTACCAACAGAAGGTCCAAAAGCAAGCAAAAGTTCCATCCTACAATGTGGTGTACGCTTCTTCCCGGGAAGCAGAAATCGATATTCCCTCATTAACCAATTCAGAAGAGGAAACAATCATCCTTACTGCAGAGCTCAATAAACCGCTCATGGCAGAAACTCGTTGGGGTCAGTCGTATTTAAAGAAGTATGACGAGATGGGGGAAAGCCCTCCTAAACCTACTGCAGAGCCAATCAAGCCCTCCGCAAAGCAACCTGTGGTGAAGTAGAAAGAGCTTTGGTTTTCCAAGGCTCTCCCAAAGAACAACGCAGAAGGATCTCCAACACCTTACCGCTTTGACGTTCTTACCTAACTGACCAATATCCCAGCTAGGATCACCCTTTACGAGCTCCTGAGACTATCAAAGTCAATAAAAGAAGCTCTAAGGGAAGCCCTAGCTGATGCTGAGGTCTTCATGGCCCAGATCCTGGCTGGACTAAAGGAGGAAGATGAAGAGGACTGCCTCCATGCCTCTCACAATACCCCCTGTATCACCATCATGTCAGATGACATGCAGGTCAAGGAAAAACATGATCGACCCTGTACTTCACATGGTACATTAGATCATCTAAAGTGAGCCGTATTCAGGTAGATCTAGGATCCGCATTGAGCATCATACTTCGTCGGGTCATGCAGCACTTAGGGATCCCCACCCACCGATTGAGCGCCCCCAAACTACCATCTGGTTTCAATGCCAACAGTACGCGCCCCATAGGGAAGATCAAACTCAAATGTTAGATTAGGGATCTAAGATCTGAAGTGATGTGCTATGTAATCGAAGCTGACACTTCGTACAATTTGCTGCTCGGACGACCGTGGATTCATCATAACTCCATCGTCTCCTCCACTTTACATCAAATCATGAAGTATATTGATGGAGATGGGAAAATCTGAATGTTGATCGCCGAGAGGCATCCGTTCAAGGGGTAGAGAACTATTTCACAGACTCCCTCCTATACCAAGATTCTCTGAAAATGAACGAGAATCTACAGCTAGAGGAACCAGACTCTGGTAATGAGCTGACACTGAATCAGAGGCGGAAGAAGAATGCTTTTGGGAATTAAATCAACTTATAACGAGCATTAATAAGCTCGATGTTAATACCACCGCCGATGATGTAGACGAGTAGTATATTAATGAAGAATTGAATTTGGCTTACTTTTTTGTGTTTGCGTCTGATTCAGTACTGTCAGACACTAGTACCGAGGTGGATAATGACCCCTGGTCGGCAATGGATGCTCTGACATCATTGCATGTACCAATGAAGTCATCCCTCAAAATGTACCAAGATGTCGGTGATGCGCAAGAAGCAGTATTCACGGTCCTAGTAAGACGCAAATGCCAAAAATTAATTCTTTTTGGAAGAATTAAGTCCGAATTAATGTCTCACGAAGACTCAGAAAGCGAGAACGAATCCCCTCAGTTCTCTCATTATGAGTCAAATGCACTAAGAATGATGGAGAACATGAGGTATGATCTAACAGAAGGGTCCTGGTTTGAACTTCAGCAAAGGAAGAAGAACACTACTTTGATCTTTCGTTCCAAAAGGGAAGACCCATGATTATTATCATCGAACTCGCAGAAGGTTAGGCTATGTGTCAACTCCGATCCCATCAGCCTCTGAGACTGAAGAGTCATTATACCATAATTACTCATCGGGCACGTCATCGCGGGAGTCGGATGTTAGTGTTGGCAACATCTTTGGAGAACTTTTAGTAAACATAGTTTTTCAACAAGTCACCTGGAAGACGGAGATGAAGAAATGATCCAGTCTGATACAGATCCTTGGATCAAACACCTAACACTCTCTAGGATATTCGCTTCAGATAACGTGAACCACCCACGGAAGATAAGGTCACCCAGATCAATCTGGGAGATGAGGCTAATTCTAAGCCCATCTTTATAAGAGAAAGTCTATCGCCCTCTGAGAAGGAAGATCTAATATCTCTTATACGAGAGTTGTAGCACCCTGTACCCGGGATACGTACTCAGATACGTGTCCCAAATTTTTTTCAACCGTATTGCTCAATTTTCTTCCTGTATATGCTTTTGAGTTGTGATTACCTATATTATTGTGTATCGGATCTAGATTCTCAGACTTAGAGTAAGCCCTGACCAGGACCGAGAACCCGATACCAGCTAGTAGCCCAATTTTACTTTCTGGTAGTCCGATTTAACCGATTTTAGTTTCAAAGACTGTTTTCTAATATTTTAGATTTTTCATGATTTTCTAAAATTTTTCAAAATTTTTCTGCAAAATCTCCAAAACTAGTATCGGTCTACATCGCTGAATGATTCACAAATTTTTAATTTTCAAATGGGATTGAATTTTTAAAAACAGCTTCCACATTACTTCTTAAAATTTTATTTTCTATCTAAATACATTTTTTAGAATTTTTAAAAATTTATCTAAATTTTACCGATTCTGGTGTCGGCCGGTATTGCCGCAAGATTCCAGGATTTTTAATTTGAAAATTACATTGAATTTCTCGAATCCAATTTCACCAAGAATCTTAAAATAATATTTTTTATTTTTGAGAATTTTTTAGAACGTTTCTGAAACTGTCAAATTTTCGCTCCATTTAATAATAATATTATTTACTAACAATTTCTTTTCTTACTTTTTCCTTCTCTATTCTCCCACTTTGTACTACTAGAAATTATAATAAATAAATTAGTTAATAATAAAAATTTTAAACTATTTTATTTTCTTTTTTTCTTATTTTTTCTTTTCTTTAATTTTCTTTCTTTTTCTTTTCTTCACTTTGATTTTCCCCCTCAACTAATGCTTTGCTCCCTGCCAAAGCCACCCGCCGCCTGCCACCTACAGTAGTAGGGCTGTTGCCGCAGCCCTATCACCCCCCCTAAATCATCATTCCATTCCTTTCTCATCCTCTATTAGACCGCCAAATTTCCATTTCCTTATTCATTTCAAAAAAAAGTACAAAATCAAAAACTTCATCTCCTTCAACAAAACAACCCAACTCACGCACCCTTCACTGGCCGCCGCCTCCACCATCACCACCGCCACTGCCGGGCACTCCTAGGCCGGCCAACCAACTCCCCCACTCTCTCTTCACACCACCACCTCCTTTAACCTCCAACAACCCTCCTCCTCCAATTTCAACAAAAACCCATCACTCTTCTTCCTTCTCTTCTCCAAAATTCACCCTCATCTCCACCAAATTCTCCACTTCTACTACCCCATCATCTCCTCCTCCTCCTCTAACCCCCCAACACCACCAATCATCACCACCACCACCACCATCTACCACCACCACCAAACAACCTAACAACAACCCAAACAACACAAACTCCAACCACCTATTTCCCCCCTCCTTGGCCGTGCGCACCACCCCAACCACCTCCGGCGGCGGCGGCCGGCCGGCCGGCGGCCACCCCCTCCCCTCCTTCTTCTTTTTCCTTTCTTTCTTTCTTTCTTCTTTTCTTTCTTTCTTTCTTTCTTCTCATTTCTTTTCCCTTTCTTTCCCTAAATAAAACTAATAATTCCTAAATTCCCTAAATACCCCCACCTCATTCCCAATTTACTTCCCTATATTTACATCAATACCCCTATCCTTTTAATTCCAAATTTATTTCTAAAAACACCATATTTTCTTTCTTTTTCTCTCTCTCTTCTTCCTATAACTTTCTCTCTCCTCTCTCTCCTCTCCCATTCCCTCTCTAATATTTATAATTATATATTTTAATATACAACTATGGGCTAGTGGATTGCTCGTGCGGATCGCCGATTTCCAAGGTTTTTAACCCGTATTTCACTCCGGTTTCAGGCGAGTGCTTATTATCAATTTAGAAATAATCACTCTTGTATTTATAACATGATATTGATATGTGAATGTTTTAACATGCTATATTTGACACCGATATCTTTTATGCTATATTTGACACATAATACCGGACACCGGTATTTGCCATGCTATATTTGATACCGACACTTGCCATGCTATATTTGACACCAATAATTGCCATGCTATATTTGCCACCGATATTTGCCATGCTATACTTGACCCGTGACATTTGACACCGGCACTCAGTATTTACACCGGTACTCAGTATTTACACCGACACTTGGCATGTTACACTTGATATATTATTTATGACTCCGGCACTCGGTATTTACACCGGCACTCGATATATAGACCCAGTACTTGATATGTCATACTTGACACCTGTACCTGACACATGGTATATGATATGCTTTCATGTGGTATAAATACCTGGACCTGACATCGTGACCCTTGACCGGACACTACCACCCCTGATACCTATATTATATGACATATTCATGACTATCACTTTTACGGAGACTTATCATGACTATTATATTATTACCAGATATTTGGTACTCCTGAACTCCTGTATACTTGAACCCCTGAAATAGGGAGGCTCCTGACATTACTCCTGATATTATACTCCTGTTGACCCCCGTAATAGGATAACCATGGATATTGTACTTTTGTGAAAACCCTGTGGACATTATTATTTCAGACTCTGTTATATTTAAACAAGTTACACCGAGATGGGGGAAATTGATGGGTATCGATATAGCTTCTGTGTTTATGGTGGCCATACATATGTTGTACAACTATTCCTATTGGATTCGACCTGGAGGCCACCAGGCGTTTCTGAGTGGTGTACTGGCACCCCTACCCCCTTGCCTGCCTACCGAGTGTGCTATAATCCCCTGCATATATCCTGTGGGGAACGGTGACACTATATTCCTGTTCGGGCGTATACTAAGACCTTCGAGCATATAGTAAGTCCCGGTGCCTAGAGGTACGTTCCGGCTCAGTATTGGATACTCCTGGACCGTTGTCCTGGGCATGCACGGGACCCATTCTAAACATGGTTCTTCGTTCCCCATCAATTTCCAATAACCAAGCTCGCTTGACTTGTATGCAGCAGTATATGGCACCGGTCATATACCGAAACATACAAATTGAACGAGTCTTAATAATAACTTGATAATTGACTTCATGCTACATGAATTTTATTGTCGTGTTCATACTTGCCATTTATTGTAGTTACTCCATGCTTGCTAACTTGATTACGTGACATTTAACCTGCTACACTTGCTTTATTTCATGATTCACTATTTATTGTGATTATTCTATGCTTATTGATTTTGATACATTATACTTGATCTGATGCACTTACTTTTATTTATACTTGCCACTTGGCTTCTTCTCGCACTCGCTGGGTTGCCCACTAACAACCCTGGATTTGTATGTTCAGACTTGACAGGTTGGACCGAGGTGGACCCATCACTGAGGATCAGGCCTATTTTGAGGAGCAAGCGGATCAGCTGTAGCTTCGTCCAGTCTTTCCCCGCTCGCGAGATTCTCCCTCTTCTAGCTCGTGAGCCTTTATATTTTGTATCCTGTACCGTCTATTTTTGTACTACCTGGTGATGTAATATTTATGTAATATTATGTCACAATCTGTAATGACTAAGTACTTGTACTATTTTGTGTTGGAATGTATAACACCACGTATTTTAGCACTCTGATCCCTCTCTATTGTGTTGTATTGATGCTTAGCATACATACGTGATGGTACCATCGCCCTACGTATATACGTCGCAGTGGCATCCCCGTTCCCGCTGGATCGGGGCGCCACAGGTTGGTATCAGAGCCTAAGCTCTCACACCTTCAATACAGCCAGTCTGCAAATTAATGTTGGATTAATTTGCGACTAAGTCACACGAGTATTTGTTATACATTCCAATCACAAGTACAAAGTTATCTATTCTTTCCTTGAAATCTGTCCCTTGATTTCTGAAATCTCATGCAGTTTCTTATTTCATCACCTTTCCAGTCGGTTCGAATATGGAGAGACGGGGGACACGTAAGGGTCCTGGCACTTCCCATGAAGGTCCGAACGGGGAGAACGACATGATGAGGATACTCCAGGGGATGATGAATAGCCAGCAGAAGCAGACAGAGCTCTTGCGACAAGGATTGCTGACTGCACCCGGGAGCAGAGGCCGGGCACTATATCAGATTTTAGGAGATTACGGCCAGTAGAATTTTCGGGTACTGAGAAGCCCCTGGATGCAGAGCAGTGGTTGATCGACATGACCGATCTTCTGAAGGCGGCCGGAATCCCTGGTGAGAACCAGGTAGAAGTGGCCAAGATCCAGCTGAAGGATGTGGCGAGAACCTGGTGGCTAGCCGAAGAGGCGAGGCTGGAGAAGCCTATCTCTTAGGACCAGTTCTCGAAGGGCTTCTATGAGAGATTTTTCCCTGCAACAGCTCAGAAGGAGATTGAGGAGCAGTTTATCAAGCTGCAGTAGTGGAATCGATCGGTGGATGAGTATGCTGCTGAATTCTTGGTGGCCGACGAGGAGAAGAGAGCTAGCAGGTTCCAGTAAGGACTGAGGGTGGATATCCAGATGTTGCTTATACCCCACCAGCTGCAGACATACTCCCAAGTTCTTTCTATAGCTCGTGATGTGGAGCAGGGATTGGAGAAGAAGAGGAGACTTGAGCTGCAGCACAAGCCTATGAAGCGCCAGTTCTAACAGGTGCACAGGGAGAATCCAGTCAGATCTTTTAGTGCCCCAGTAGCTAAGCGGCCATTTCAGCCTCCTTCTTAGCACCTTGTGTGTGGGTACTACCAGAAATCTGGACACAATCAGCGGAACTGCCATATGGCCAATGGACTGTGTTTGGCATGCGGATCCGGCAACCACTCAGTAGGAGAGTGTCCATTCAAGAAGACCTGGAATGCAACTCCAGCACCACCAGCACTTCCAGCGCGAGTGGCACCACCAGTACTTCCAGCACGAGTGGCACCACCAGCATTTCCAGCTCGAGCAACCGCCCAGCATTTTCAGCACCACCGATAAGGAGGAATCTAGGACCAGTAGGCAGAGGAGCTCCACTTCCTCCCCAGCGTCGGACTCTGGGTCAGGCTCAGAGGGGACCCAGGACTGGAGTAGGCTGCGGGAGAGGCCAGGCCTACAACTTGACAGCAGAGGAAGCTGAGGCATCTGGAGAAGTAGTGGCAGGTACAATTTTTGTCCACTCAGTTCCAACTTATCACTCTTTGACTCCGGTGCATCACATTGCTTCATATCCAATAGATTTACTGCTTTGCATGTTGGCCCAAAGGCCTTCCACTCTAGTTTTGATGATGATTAACTCATGTAGTTATGTGTACTAATAATCTTGTGATTTTAGTTTCAGATCATTAATCAAGATATTAGTTGGTGATTAGCTTCAACAAGATGATCTGGAAGCTTTCACATGGTGATTCAAGAGCCCGAGCGACAAGATCATATATAGCACTCATTGGAGTCTAGCTCGGTGGATCGCGAAGTTTTGGATCGAGTCGGCTTGGAGACGGCGCTCTACAAGAAGACATCGGTACCATAGTTTTTTTTTTAGTTTTGTGTTTAGATCCAAATTGTAAAGATTAGAATAGTATGATATGCTCAAGTTCACAACACACACGTTTCATGTTTTGGTTTTCGGTTTTTGGTTTAACCGATCTTGGTTTGCATGAATAGATATTATATCAAAATAAGTTTACATGGTTTAATGTATATTAGATTTGCTCTATATACATGCATGCTTCAACTATTTAAACAAACTTAGCTTGATAGTCTATTTCATGTGTTTTATGTTTTGGTATTTTTAACAAAACATATTTTTGGAATTAAAGTCAAAAACATGGATATATATATATATGTTTCTTGTATATTGGATTTCTATCCATATACAACATGCTTCAAGGTGTTTAAATATCATGTTTTTGTATTTGGATGAGTTTTGGACAAAACGTATTTTCTATTCAAAAATCCAAGTTTTAGAAAATATGGTTTTTGGTTTTTGGCAAAATTTCTATAACACAAAAATGGTCCATATTGTTTGAAATTTGTGTTGAAAATTTTAACACAAGTTTATATTTCAATGTAAAATGATAAAACTATTTTTGTGTAATTTTAGAGATTTTATGGGAATTTTTAGGATTAAAAATTCCATGTTTTTTCCTGACCTGAGCTGCTGCTGCCAGGCGAGGTCGGTCGACCGGACCAAGTAGCCGGTCGACCGACGTGCACGGATACGTGCACGCTGGCTGCCCCATAAGCCGGTCGACCGCCCGGTCGACCGATTGAGAGCAGGTTGCTCTCTGTTTGCTCCCGGTCGACCGAGCGGTCGACCGGCCAGAGAGCCGTTGCTCTCTGGTTCTGGGGCTGGTCGACCACCCGGTCGACCGGTAGCTGCCAGCGGTCAATAGTGACCGTTGGCCGGTCGACCGACCGGTCGACCGGTAGTTCAATTTTGGCAGTTTCAGCTGCCAACAGCTATAATTTTCTGGGGGCTATAAATACCCCATTGGAAAGAGGTTTTCTCTAAGAATTTTTGGACGAATTTTCTGAGCTTTCTCTAGTGTTTTCACAGCAATCAAAAGAAGTTTTTGGGCCTTAATTAAATAATCTATTTGGTGTTTTTGCTAGGGTTTGGAAAATCAAGAAAGGGTTTTTGGGAAAAGATTTTGATTCAACTTCTTCATCTTGGTTTCTAGTTTTTCCCAAAGATTTTCTTTGAGATTTTGATTTCCATTCCATTGGTTTTCTCCACACTTGAGCTACATCTACTATCTCATTCTATAGGATCTTTGTGTGGGAAAGAAATTGTTTGTGATTGTTTGTTAGACCACCAAGTTGTAAACCCTTAATTTGCTTGGCTTTGTGCCTTTCCCTCATTGTGTTGAGGAGGTTGTGCAAGTGGGTTGTTTCCCTCAAGTTGTGAGGTGATCCTTGTGTAAGCTTTGTGCTAATCCCTCAAGTTGTGAGGTGATTGTTTGTTGGCTTGGTGCTTTGCCTCTAGAAGGAGGTTGTGGTTGTAAAGAGAGGAGTTGGGTACTCCTTGTAATTGTTATTGCCCCAAATCCTCGGTGGAGGTTCCCTTTGTGGGAGTCCTTTGTGGACAAGCTAGTGGAGTTGAAATCCTTCTGAGTGAAGGCGGGGATGTAGAGCTGGGTGCTCGAACCTCGAAACATATCTTGTTGTTTGCGCTTGATCCCTTGACTCTTACTCTATCTCTCTCTCTCTTTACTTTTGTGCCTTACATTATATCACATTGATCATTCATACTTATATGATTGGCTTGGATTGTGCATCACTTGTTGCTTGCATATTGTGTAATTGCAATTAGTTTTTAAATTCCGTATTAAGTTCAATAGATTAGCATTATCACCTATTCACCTCCCTCTAGGTGATTTCAATTGGTATCAGAGCCTACGCTCCTGATATTTAGGTTTGACCACCTAGGAGTGAGATCTTGGTTTGCTAATCTTCATTTGCATTTTCATTTGCACACATATAGTTGCACTCATGGATAGCCCTCCTATGTTTGATTTTTCTAGACATGATATTTGGAAGGCCAAGATGAGTAGTCATTTAAAAAGCCTAGGACATCTAGTTTATCAAGCCACTACTCAAGAATCCTACCCAAATGCTAGCAAACATAGAAAGGCTAATGCGTTAGCGCTTAAGAGCATCTCTTAATGAAGATCTTTTACTTGTGTTTGATCATTATGATTCGGCTTTTGCAGTTTGGAGCATATTGACTTCTCCCGAGCTACCAAGGATTATCAACAAGTTGAGAAGATCTAGAAGAGACAAGTCCGACGAGCATTGCCTCATGGTCCAAGGGAAAAACTCCCTTGAGGTACATCGGATTCTCAATTAGATGATAGCTCTAGCTCTTATTGCTATGGATGTTTAGAAGTTCAAAACTTAAATGTAGAACTTGCCACAAAGCTTGAAAAATTCTTGGAAAAACATGAACTTTTGAAAAAGAAGAACCTTGATTTAAAACAAGAAATGAAGGATTTGTGTTTAAGTTTTGAATCGATTTTGCAAGAGAAGAAAGAGATTACTAGTGAACGTGACTCACTTAAATCTCAACTAGAACTTGCTCTAAAGGAAAATGAATTCTTGAAAAGCAAAAATGATTGTTATGATGTTGTGAAAAACAATGAGGTTTTATCTTCAAAATTGGATTTTGTTTTAATAGATAACCTTGTTTTGAAAAATGAAATTGATTTCATCACAACAGAATTGGATTTAGTTTTAAAGAAAAATGAATCTTTGAAAATTGATATTGATTCTCATGTGTGCCATGCTAGTATAGCTTCTTCTTCTTGCACATCTTTTGCATGCTCCACTTTATCTTCTAGTATTGAAAATGACATAATTGTGTTGAAGAAAAGTGTTGAATGTTTGGGCTCCACTTTGAGCCAATGTACTTTGAATCATACACGCTTGGAAACCTTGGTTCGCAAGAAACAAGTTCCATCTTTACATGTACACCCATCACGGCATACACATGCTCATCACGATCACAAACTCCACACTATGTATGCTCATGTGTACACGTGTACACATTGTGGACGAAAGGGCCACCTTGCTAGATTTTGCTATGATCGCTTACATGATGAAAATTTAGCAACTAATTTTGTTTGGGTTAGGAAAGATACTAACCCCCGTGGACCCAAAAGAAAATAGGTACCAAAGACCACCCCTTTGATTTTTGATGTAGGAGTGGGCTCTCGCATAACGTGAGAGTGTTGGTGCCTTGAAGTGGATGCGTTCCGTGCTTAAAGGAAACAATTTGGATGCATCACTTTCAAGGGGAGTTTGGTGGAGAGGACCACCATTGGTTTGGAGAACTAGAGAAGTGCCTTCATCGATTTTGGTATCAATCTCTAACTCCCGTTTTATTTACATGCTTTTTCGTGTTCATCAATTTATAGCATGTCATGTTTTATTGTTCATTATGCTTGTGTCATGTTGATTAGATTAGTGTTATACATGTTTAGTTACTTGAGACACCCATGTTTTATATGGATCTATACTTAGTGTTCTCACCTTGTTTAAACTAATATGTATGCCCTAAATCTTATGCACATGCATCTTCATAATGATCATATGAATGTTTATGATGTTTTATTTGATGACTCATGTTTTGTTTAGTATGTTGAATGCCATGTTTATTAGACCTTTGACATGCATGTATAGCTTATGTGATCACCCATGCTTATATGGACCCATTTGTTGTGTTCTCACCATTCGTTTAGCTATTATGTATATCATGATTCTAATAGCATGTGATTTACATCATGATCATTTTTTTTATGTCTATCATGTTGATTTATGTGTCGTTTTATGCTTCATGATTTGAATATATGTATAGATATTAGTTTTCATGAAAACTAGGATTTATACTTGTACATAGAATGGGACACAAGTAAATCTTTTTATGTTTGTCCTTGAATGCTTATTTGTACCCATTAGATGTGCTAGTATAGTCTAGTTTTGATGATTCATGCATTCTAACTTGTATTCCTCATTTTGGATATGTTTATATGATCATGTGTTTCAATTTCATGTATATGTCCATCTTGTCTAAACTATTGATTATACATATACATCCTTTGAGCCACGTGCCTTCATGCAAATAGTTTTGTGGACTCATTATGTTTAGGATATGTATGTATACTTTAGTTTGTACATGACATACATATGCCTTGAAGTTTAAATCGTTTTGATGATTTTCATGTTTTTATGTAATTTCAATTGGAAATGAAAATTTAGTTTTTCATGTGTTAATGTTTTTAAGGAATTTCACATGAGCTTAATTGAATATTTTCATGTTGATATGTGTCACATAACACTTGTACACTCACTTTATTAGTTTACTCATGATTTATTTCATGAGACTATGATATGTGCTTTATGGATTTTGAGTGTTTTGTGATCATGTGATTTACATGTGTTTCATGAAAAACATTTTGTTTTATTCCTTGCTTGAAGGATTTCGTTCTAGTTTATAAGATTTTCCATTTAACTAGTTCGTATTCTTCGTTTTGGTAGAGTTTTTCAAACATTCAATATTTTCAAATCTATTTTGAAAACCCCTACCTTCAAAGGGCGGTTGGATGGGCGATCATGCTCATGTATGCATAATAGTGAAAATCATTTTAAACTTGAACATGTATGGGAGGATAGGAAATATGAGATATACACTTGATCTTATTGTTGTTTCAATTGGTATCATTGAATTCTTTCAATTGGTATCAATATTGACATTTCTTGTATACTTATATATTTTTGTATGTATGCTTACATTTCAAATAGTATCAATTTCGATTGGTATCTAATATTCCATACATATATACTTGTTTATGCTAAGGCTTGAGCTTCAACTTTGTTTCAATTGATTTAGCTTTCAATTGGTATCTAATTCGAGCCTACGCATTGTTTTTGTTGATATTTCATAAAGGGGGAGAAAAACTCGTATTTTATCTTTCAATTGGTATTTTGTTTTCACTCCCACACTTTATGATTAAAAGTTTTTATTTAAAGCATATGATATCAAAATCAAATTTGTTTATATCTTTAAAAAGAATAATAATTTTAATTGGTATTCAGATTTATGTTTAGAAATTCAAAATTTGTAATGTTTAATTTCAATTGATATCAAGATTGTTTATTTACAATTGGTATGTTGTTTGTTTACTTATCAATTGGTATCAAGATTTTTGTTTTTCAATTGGTATAGCTTCATTTTTAATTGGTATCAATATGCACTTCCTTGACACATTTTTAATTGGTATCATATTTGATTTGACCCCTAATTGATATTGTTTTTGTTTTAGACAAAAAGGGGGAGAACGTTTTGTTTTTGATACATCCCTTTATTGATTCTTTGTTTTGAACAAAAAGGGGAGAAGAATATGTTTTTATTAGTTTTGTTTTGTTTTTAACCCCTTTGTTGATGATTGACAAAAAGGGGGAGAAGAATTTGAGTTTATATATGCATATTATGCATGTTTTATATGCATATTATGCATGTTTTATGTTTTTATTAAGTTCATTTGGTATCAAGCATTATTTAAAGAACATGTTTATTTTTGGTATCAAGAGCTTGTAAAAGAGATCATTAGTTTTGTTTTGCATATATTAAGTTTAATTGGTATCTAGAGCATGTTTATTTGTTTTTGAAAATTTCATTGGTACCTAGAGCCTTTTATTGTTTTATGCATATCTATGCATGTTTCGTGTTTCATATTCATTGCATATTTATGTTTATTTGTTTATGCATGAGTTAAGGGGGAGCTTCTTTGAAGCTTAACTTTAATCCATGCATATATAACTCCATGAGTTTTGTCATCATCAAAAAAGGGGGAGATTGTTGGCCCAAAGGCCTTCCACTCTAGTTTTGATGATGATTAACTCATGTAGTTATGTGTACTAATAATCTTGTGATTTTAGTTTCAGATCATTAATCAAGATATTAGTTGGTGATTAGCTTCAACAAGATGATCTGGAAGCTTTCACATGGTGATTCAAGAGCCCGAGCGACAAGATCATATATAGCACTCATTGGAGTCTAGCTCGGTGGATCACGAAGTTTTGGATCGAGTCGGCTTGGAGAGGGCGCTCTACAAGAAGACATCGGTACCATAGTTTTTTTTAAGTTTTGTGTTTAGATCCAAATTGTAAAGATTAGAATAGTATGATATGCTCAAGTTCACGACACACACGTTTCATGTTTTGGTTTTCAGTTTTTGGTTTAACCGATCTTGGTTTGCATGAATAGATATTATATCAAAACAATTTTACATGGTTTAATGTATATTAGATTTGCTCTATATACATGCATGCTTCAACTATTTAAACAAACTTAGCTTGATAGTCTATTTCATGTGTTTTATGTTTTGGTATTTTTAACAAAACATATTTTTGGAATTAAAGTCAAAAACATGGCTATATATATGTTTCTTGTATATTAGATTTCTATCCATATACAACATGCTTCAAAATGTTTAAATATCATGTTTTTGTTTTTGGATGAGTTTTGGACAAAACGTATTTTCTATTAAAAAATCCAAGTTTTAGAAAATACGATTTTTGGTTTTTGCCAAAATTTCTATAACACAAAAATGGTCCATATTATTTGAAATTTGTGTTGAAATTTTTAACACAAGTTTATATTTCAATATAAAATGATAAAACTATTTTTGTGTAATTTTAGAGATTTTATGGGAATTTTTAGGATTAAAAATTCCATGTTTTTTCCTGACTTGAGCTACTGCTGCCAGGCGAGGTCGGTCGACCGGATGGTCGACCGGACCAAGTATCCGGTCGACCGTAGCGGTCGACTGACGTGCACGGATACGTGCACGCTGGCTGCCCCATAAGCCGGTCGACCGTCCGGTCGACCGACTGAGAGCAGGTTGCTCTCTGTTTGCTCCCGGTCGACCGAGCGGTCGATGGCCAGAGAGCCGTTGCTCTCTGGTTCTAGGGCCGGTCGACCGGTAGCTGCCAGCGGTCAATAGTGACAGTTGGCCGGTCGACCGACCGGTCGACCGATAGTTCAATTTTGGCAGTTTCAGCTGCCAACGGCTATAATTTTCTGGGGGCTATAAATACCCCATTGGAAAGAGATTTTCTCTAAGAATTTTTGGACGAATTTTCTGAGCTTTCTCTAGTGTTTTCACAGCAATCAAAAGAAGTTTTTGGGCCTTAATTGAACAATCTATTTGGTGTTTTTGCTAGGGTTTGGAAAATCAAGAAAGGGTTTTGGGAAAAGATTTTGATTCAACTTCTTCATCTTGGTTTCTAGTTTTCCCAAAGATTTTCTTTGAGATTTTGATTTCCATTCCATTGGTTTTCTCCACACTTGAGCTACATCTACTATCTCATTCTATAAGATCTTTGTGTGGGAAAGTAATTGTTTGTGGTTGTTTGTTAGACCACCAAGTTGTAAACCCTTAATTTGCTTGGCTTTGTGCCTTTCCCTCATTGTGTTGAGGAGGTTGTGCAAGTGGGTTGTTTCCCTCAAGTTGTGAGGTGATCCTTGTGTAAGCTTTGTGCTAATCCCTTAAGTTGTGAGGTGATTGTTTGTTGGCTTGGTGCTTTACCTCTAGAAGGAGATTGTGGTTGTAAAGAGAGGAGTTGGGTACTCCTTGTAATTGTTATTGCCCCAAATCCTCGGTGGAGGTTCCCTTTGTGGGAGTCCTTTGTGGACAAGCTAGTGGAGTTGAAATCCTTCTGGGTGAAGGCGGGGATGTAGAGCTGGGTGCTCGAACCTCGAAACATATCTTGTTGTTTGCGCTTGATCCCTTGACTCTTACTCTATCTCTCTCTCTTTACTTTTGTGCCTTGCATTATATCACATTGATCATTCATACTTATATGCTTGGCTTGGATTGTGCATCACTTGTTGCTTGCATATTGTGTAATTGCAATTATTTTTAAATTCCGCATTAAGTTCAATAGATTAGCATTATCACCTATTCACCCCCCCTCTGGTGATTTCATTGCATTCTATACCCTAGTATGTATGGTTGACCAGTGGGAAATTAGTACGGGGAATGGGGTAATCACTACTAACAAGATTTGCAAGGCGTGCACTGTGGAGTTATGTGGCAGAAAGTTAGAAGCCGACATGTTCGTACTGAACACTGGAGGGTATGATGTGATCCTAGGCATGACTAGGCTCAGCAAGTATCATGCGGTGATCGACTGTCGGAACAAGAAGGTGATCTTCAGGATCCACACCAACCGGAGTTTCAGTTCCTTGGAGAATGCAAGTCCCTCCGGAAGGAAGATCAACTGGATTATGCCACTGCAGAAGACAAGAAGAAGACGGTGTCATTGTGGAATGAATTCCTGAATGTATTTGAGGAGATATCAAGACTTCCACCTGACAGAGTTGTGGAGTTCTCTATTGACCTTATTCCAGGAGAGACTCCCATCTCTAAAGCACTGTACCGGATGACACCAACTGAATTGGCTATATTGAAGGAGCAGCTGCTGGAGTATTTGAGCAAGGGTCTGATTAGACCAAGTACTTCACCTTGGGGAGCACCAGTGTTGTTGGCAAACAAGAAGGATGGTGGCAAGAGATTTTGTATCGATTACAGAGAGTTGAACAAAGTCACCATCAAGAACAAGTACCCTTTGCTAAGGATTGATGATCTCTTTGATCAACTTTATGGGGCCCAAGTGTTCTCGAAGTTAGATCTGCAGTCGGGGTACCATCAGTTGAAGGTGAAGAAGGAAGACATCCAGAAGACGGCATTTAGGACTCGCTATGGTCATTACGAGTTCCTGGTTATGCCCTTGGAGTGACAAATGCCCCAGCAGTATTTATGGACTTGATGAATATAATCTTCTCACCCTATCTGGATAAGTTTGTGTTGGTGATCATTGATGATATTTTGGTCTATTCCAAGAATGAAGAGGAGCATGTGGAGCATCTGAAGATTGTGCCACAGACTCTCCGACTTAAGCAGCTTCATGCCAAACTAAGTAAGTGTGAGTTCTGGCTGAAGAGTATAGCCTTCTTGGGCCATGTTGTTTCTAAGGAAGGAATCTCGGTGGATCCCAGCAAGATTCAGGCGGTGAAGGATTGGCCAACCCCGAAGTCCGTGACAAAGATCAGGAGCTTCATCAGACTAGCTGGATATTATCGCAGGTTCGTGCAGGATTTCTCGAAGATTGTAGCTCCATTGACCAAGCTTACGAGGAAGGGAGAGAAGTACATATGGACTGAGGAGTGTGCGTCTGCTTTTGAGGAGTTGAAAAATAAGTTGATTTCAGCTCCTATCTTGAAGACACCCTCAGGGACAGGAGGGATGGTTGTGTACAGTGATGCCTCAGGGAAGGGTCTTGGATGCGTATTGATGCAGCATGGACATGTGGTGGCTTATGCATCCAGGCAATTAAGGCCTCATGAGAAGAATTACCCAGCGCATGATCTAGAGCTGGCAGCTGTGATTTTTACGTTGAAGATATGGAGGCATTACCTGATTGGTGACCGAGTGTTGATTTACACTGATCACAAGAGCTTGAAGTATATTTTCACTCAGAAGGAGTTAAATATGAGGCAGAGGCGATGGCTTGAGTTAATGGCAGATTATGATATAGATCTGCAGTACCATCCTGGTAAGGTTAATGTTGTGCCAGATGCCCTGAGTAGAAGACCTGAAGCCAACATGGTTATGTTGCTCACTCAGCAAGAGAAGTTACTCAAGGAGATGAGGCGGCTAGATTTGATGGTGATTCGGAGGGCCAGTGGATCCGTGTGGTTGATGGCATTTCAGATCCAGCCGACACTGATGGAGGAGATCAGAGAAGCTCAGAGAGAAGATCCCAGATTGCTGAAGTTCAGGGAGCAAGTGGAAGCGGGGCTAAGGTCAGATGTCTGCATACATAATGATGGTGCACTCTATTTCAGGGGCAGAATTTGTGTGCCTCAGGGGGAGATTAGACAGAGGATATTAGCTAAGGCCCATAGCTCAGCTTACTCTATACACCCTGGAGGAACTAAGATGTATCAGGATCTGAAGCAACATTTCAGGTGGAATGCGATGAAGAGAGAGATCGCACAATATGTGGTGAAGTGTCTAGTGTGTCAGCAAGTGAAGGCTGAACATCAGAGACCAGCTGGATTACTACAGCCTTTGTCAATACCAGAATGGAAGTGGGATCATGTTACTATGGATTTTGTCACCGCTCTACCCCGCAGTCCAAAGGGGAACAATGCCGTATGGGTAGTTGTTGACCGTCTCACTAAGTCAGCACATTTCAACCCTTCAGAGTGGGGCAATCTACGGAGTTTCTGGCAGACAAGTACTTAAGGGAGATTGTTCGACTGCATGGAGTTCCAGTAAGTATCGTGTCGGACAGGGACACGAGGTTCAGATCTCGCTTCTGGGAGAGCCTTCAAGAGAGTCTGGGGACCCGTCTAAAGTTCAGCACATCTTATCATCCAGAGACAGACGGGCAGTCCGAACGAACCATTCAGATCCTAGAAGACATGTTGAGGGCTTGTGTGATAGACTTCAAAGGATTGTGGGAAGACCATCTACATTTGGCAGAGTTTTCCTACAATAACAGCTATCAGGCGAGCATCAAGATGGCTCCATTCGAAGCCCTTTACGGCAGGAGATACAGATCACCATTGTGTTGGGATGAAGTTGGCGAGAGAAGGCATTTGGGACCGGATGTCATAGTATAGGCAGTGGACAAGATCAGGACCATCCAAGAGCACCTTCGTGCAGCACGGGACAGACAGAAGAGTTGGACAGATTCTAATAGAAGATCGTTGGAGTTCCAGGTGGGAAAGCATGTGTTTCTGAAAATATCTCCGACCAAGGGTGATCAGATTTGGTGCACGTGGGAAGCCGAGTCCGAGGTATATAGGCCCGTTTGAGATATTGGAGCGAGTAGGAGAAGTGGCCTACAGATTGGCACTGCCGCCCTCTCTGGAAGGAGTGCACAATGTGTTCCATGTGTCGCAGCTGAGAAGATACATCAGGGATGAAAGCCATGTATTGGATTATTCAGAATTGGAGTTGCAGCCGTATTTATCATATACTGAGCAACCAATGGCTATTATGGACAGAAGTGTCAAGACCCTGAAGAACCAGACCATCCCGTTGGTGCTAGTTTCATAGAACAGGCATAGTCCGGGAGAAGCAACTTGGGAGCGGGAAGACGTCATCCGTGATCGTTACACGCATCTGTTCGAGCCTTGAGTGGTAATTTTCTCATGTATTTTATCTCTTGTCTTATCAATTCTTTATTTCAATGTTCATCTCTTTTCTTATAGAAATTTCGAGGATGAAATTTTTGTTAGGTGGGTAGATTGTAGCACCCCGTACCCAGGATACGTACCCAGATACGTGTCCCAAATTTTTTTCAACCGTATTGCTCAATTTCTTCCTGTATGTGGTTTTGAGTTGTGATTACCTATATTATTGTGTATCGGATCTGGATTCTCAGACCTAGAGTAAGCCCTGACCAGGACCGAGAACCTGATACCAGCCAGTAGCCCGATTTGATTTTCTGGTAGTCCGATTTGACCGATTTTAGTTTCAGAGATTGTTTTCTAATATTTTAATTTTTCATGATTTTCTGAAATTTTCAGAATTTTTCTGCAAAATCTCCAAAACCAGTGTCGGTCGGCATCGCTGACTGATTCCTAGATTTTTAGTTTTCAAATGGGATTGAATTTTTAAAAATGGCTTTCATGTTACTTCTTAAAATTTCATTTTCTATCTAAATACATTTTTTGAAAATTTTCAAAATTTTTCAAAATTTTACCGATTCTGGTATCGGCGGGAATCGCCGGAAGATTCTAAGATTTTTAATTTGGAAACTACATTGAATTTCTCGATTCTGATTTCATTGATCATCTTAAAATAATATTTTCTATTTTTGAGAATTTTTCAGAATGTTTCTGAAACGGTCGAATTTTCGCCCCATTTAAATAATAATATTATTACCAACAATTTCTTTTCTTACTTTTTCCTTCTCTATTCTCACTTTGTACTACCAGAAATTATAATAAATAAATTAGTTAATAATAAAAATTTTAAACTATTTTATTTTCTTTTTTTCTTATTTTTTTCGTTTCTTTAATTTTCTTTCTTTTTTTTTCTTTATTTCTTCACTTTGATTTTCCCCCTCAACTAATGCTTTGCTCCCTACCAAAGCCACCCGCCGCCCGCCACCTACAGCAGTAGGGCTGCTGCCGCATCCCTATCACCCCCCTAAATCATCATTCCATTCCTTTCTCATCCTCTATTAAACCACCAAACTTCCATTTCCTTATTCATTTTTAAAAAAAAGTCCAAAATCAAAAACTTCATCTCCTTCAACAAAACAACCCAACTCACGCACCCTTCACTGGCCGCCCCCTCCACCATCACCGCCGCCACCGTCGGCCACTCCTAGGCCGGCCAACCAACTCCCCCACTCTCCCTCTTCACACCACCACCTCCTTCAACCTCCAACAACCCTCCTCCTTCTCCAATTTCAATAAAAACCCATCACTCTTCTTCCTTCTCTTCTCCAAAATTCACCCTCATCTCCACCAAATTCTCCACTTCTACCACCCCATCATCATCTCCTCCTCCTCCTCCTCCTCTAACCCCCCAACACCACTAATCATCACCACCACCACCACCATCTCACCACCACCAAACAACCCAACAACAACCCAAAACAACACAAACTCCAACCACCTCTTTCCCCCCTCCATGGCCGCGCGCGCCGTCCCCACCACCTCCGGCGGCGCGCCGCCGCCCCAGGGCCGCCGGCGGCGGCCGGCCACCCCTCCCCTCCTTCTTCTTTTTCCTTTCTTTCTTTCTTTTTTTCTTCTTTTCTTTCTTTCTTTCTTTCTTCTCATTTCTTTTCCCTTTCTTTCCCTAAATAAAACTAACAATTCCTACATTCCCTAAATACCCCCCACCTCATTCCCAATTTACTTCCCTATATTTACATCAATACCCTTCTCCTTTTAATTCCAAATTTATTTCTAAAAACACCATATTTTCTCTCTCTTTCTCTCTCTTCTTCCTACAACTTTCTTTTCCTCTCTCTCCTCTCTCCCATTCCCTTTCTAATATTTATATAAATATTTATAATTATATATTTTAATATACAACTATGGGCTAGTGGATTGCTTGTGCGGATCGCCGATTTTCTAGGTTTTTAACCGGTTTTTCACTCCGGTTTCAGGAAAGTGCTTATTATTAATTTAAAAATAATCACTCTTGTATTTATAACATGATATTGATATGTGAATGTTTTAACATGGTATATTTGACACTGATATCTTTTATGCTATATTTGATACATAATACCGGACACCGGTATTTGCCATGCTATATTTGACACCGACACTTGCCATGCTATATTTGACACCGATAATTGCCATGCTATATTTGACACCGATATTTGCCATGCTATACTTAACCCGTGACATTTGACACCGGCACTCGGTATTTACACCGGTACTCAGTATTTACACCGACACTTGGCATGTTACACTTGATATATTATTTATGACTCTGGCACTCGGTATTTACACCGGCACTCGATATATAGACCCGGTACTTAATATGTCATACTTGACACCTGCACCTAACACACGGTATATGATATGCTTTCATGTGGTACATATACTTGGACCTGACATCGTGACCCTTGACCGAACACTACCAGCCCTGTTACCTATATTATATGACATATTCATGACTATTACTTTTACGGGGACTTGGCATGACTATTATATTATTACCAGATATTTGGTACTCCTGAACTCCTGTATACTTGAACCCCTGAAATAGGGAGGCTCCTGACATTACTCCTGATATTATACTCTTGTTGACCCTGTAATAGGATAACCATGGATATTGTACTTTTGTGAAAACCCTGTGGACATTATTATTTCAGACTCTGTTATATTTAAATAACTTACACCGGGATGGGGGAAATTGATGGGTATCGATATAGCTTCTGTGTTTATGGTGGCCATACATATGTTGTACAACTATTCCTGTTGGATTCGACCTGGAGGCCACCAAGCATTTCCGAGGGGTGTACTGGCACCCCTACCCCCTTGCCTGCCTGCTGAGTGTGCTATAATCCCTGCGTATATCCTGTGGGGAACGGTCACACTCTATTCCTGTTCGAGCATATACTAAGACCTTCAGGCATATAGTAAGTCTCGGTGCCTAGCGGTACGTTCCGGCTCAGTACCGGATACTCCTGGACCGTTGTCCCAGGCATGCACGGGACCCATTCTAAACATGGTTCGTCGTTCCCCATCAATTTTCAATAACGAACCTCGCTTGACTTGTATGCGAAAGTATATGGCACCGGTCATATACCGAGACATACAAATTGAATGAGTTTTAATAATAACTTGATAATTGACTTCATGCTACATGAATTTTATTATCGTGTTCATACTTTCCATTTATTGTAGTTACTCCATGCTTGCTAATTTGATTACGTGACATTTAACCTACTACACTTGCTTTATTTCATGATTCACTATTTATTGTGATTATTCCATTCTTATTGATTTTGATACATTATACTTGACCTGATGCACTTACTTTTATTTATACTTGCCATTTGGCTTCTTCTTGCACTCGCTGGGTTGCCCACTAACAACCCTGGATTTGTATGTTCAGACTTGACAGGTTGGACCGAGGTAGACCCATCAGCTTAGGATCAGGCCTACTTTGAGGAGCAGGCGGATCAGCCGTAGCTTCGTCCAGTCTTTCCCTGCTCGCGAGATTCTCCCTCTTCCAGCTCGTGAGCCTTTATATTTTATATCCTGTACCGTCTACTTTGTACTACCTGGTGATGTAATATTTATGTAATATTATGTCACAATCTGTGATGACTAAGTACTTGTACTATTTTTTGTTGGAATGTATAACACCACGTATTTTCGCACTCTGATCCCTCTCTATTGTGTTGTCTTGATCTTAGCGTACATACGTGATGGTACCATCACCCTGCGTATGTACGTCGCAGTGGCGTCCCCGTACCCGCCGGATCGGGGCGCCACAAGAGTATATAGATGTTATCGCTTGGAATTAAGAGGACATGCCTGGGCTTGATCCTCGAGTGGCTATGCATCACCTCAACATCAATTCGGACACGAAACCAGTCAAACAGCAGCAGCGACAATTCCGTCTAGAAATAATGGAAGCCATCCAGTCGGAGGTCAAAAAGCTTATAGACTCTAGCTTCATCAGGGAGGAACAACACGCTGATTGGGTAGCCAATATCGTCCCCGTTATCAAGAAAAATGGGAAGACCCAAATTTGCATCGATTTTTGCAATCTGAATGAGGCCTGTCCCAAAGACGAATTCCCTCTCCCAATCACAATGTCGTGATCGATAATACGTGTGGGTTGAACGAATGTCCTTTATGGATGGATTCTCAGGGTACAATCAAATAAAAATATACCCTGATGATGAAAAGCATACTTCTTTCAGGATACCACTGGGGGTATATTGCTATATTATCATGCCCTTCGGACTAAAGAACATGGGGGCAATATATCAGAGAGCTATGGATGCAATTTTCTACGAACAAATGCGTAAAACAGTATAATGCTACGTTGACGACATTGCAGTGAAAAGCCGCACCAAGGGCGACCAGATAGCAGATCTGAAGACAGTTTTTGAGATCATGCGGGCATATCAGTTGAAGATGAACCCCACCAAATCCTTTCTGGGGGTAGCCAGCGGTAAATCCTAGGGTTCGTGGTGACATCCAGAGGAATTCACCTTGACTCAGAGAAAGTCTGCGCTGTCCAAGAGATGCAACCTCCAAGGAATCTTAGAGAGCTTAGAGGATTGCAAGGGCGATTAACATATATCTGGAGATTTATCTCAAATCTCTCAGCACGATGCCAACCCTTCACCAAATTAATAAAAAAGGGTGTCTCATTAATTTAGGACGATGCTTGCCAATAAGCGTTCGAGGAAATCAAACGATACCTCACGCAACCACCCGTCCTTACAGCTCCGATTTCAGGGAAACCTTTCCTCTTGTATGTTCGAGTGATGGATCATTCCATAGGAGCGTTGCTAGCCCAGAATAATGATCAGGGACACGAGCAGACAATCTACTATCTGAGAAGAACTATGATCGGAGCCGAACATCGATATAACCCAATCGAAAAAGAATGTTTGGCGTTGGTGTTCGCCGTTCAGAAAATGCGACATTATTTGGTGGGCCAAACTATACATGTCATATCAAAAGTCAACCCTTTGAGGTTGCTTATGACTAAGCCATCATCGCTAAATGGTCGACTAGCAAAATGGGTCATACTACTCTCTCAATATGAGATGCACTTTCTACCACAAAAAGCCGTGAAGGGACAAGCAGTGATAGATTTTCTGGCTGAACATCCAGATCCGAAAGCGACCAAACTTTAAGAGGATCTCCCATACGAGGTCGCTGAAGTTTGTCTGACCCAGACATCTTTTGAAAGACAGGTGTGGCAACTCTTCTTCGACAGTGCATCGAGAACAGCTCCGCGAGGGCATGTCATAGCAGGAGTGGGGGTAGTACTGGTCTCTCCACATAACTACATGCTCTCTCGTGCATTCTCATTAACTGAGCCATGTTGCAATAATGTAGTGAAATACAATGCTCTCTTGATCGGAATGCAAATTGCCGATGAGATTGGTGTTAAAAATCTCAAAGCATACGGTGAATCTAAACTCATCGTTAACCAAGTTCGCGGGGAGTACGAAGTCAGACATGAAGACTTAGTACCCTATTACAACATAACTATTCACATGGCAAAGAAATTTAGAAACTTTTTCATCGATCATGTGCCTCGCCAGCAAAATACGCATGCAGATGCACTGGCATCTCTCGCTGCTTCTTTAGCTCTTCCAGCCAGAGTAGTAGAGAAAATACTTGTCTACAACCACGACTTGTATTGTCCTAGGATCGCTTTTGAAGATCACCAAAAGCCAACAGGAGATTGTCAAGCCATAGAAACTCTTAAGACTTCAGCAGGTCCAAAGCCCAGGGATTGGCGATTCCCGTACATCGACTATGCATTGTATGACACCTGCATGAGGATCCCAAAGAAACGGTTGCCATTAGAAGGAAAGCCCCTAAATTCTACTATAATGCGATCACGCGAACATTGTATCGTCGATCGCATGATGTGATCCTCCTCCGCTATGTCACAAAAGGAGGCACAGGAAGTACTCAAAGGAGCGCATGACGGCTTGTGTGGAGCTCATCAGCCTGGTCCGAAGCTTGGAGATTGGATCAAAAGACTGTGATATTATTGGCCTAAAATGATCCCGGACGCCATCACTTACGCTAAATTATGTCACGCCTGTCAGGTCCATGGTGACTTCATCCATCAAGCACCAGGATATCTTCGCTCTACAACCTCAACCTGGCCTTTGAGATGTGGAGAATGGACGTGGTCGGCCCTATCAGCCCACCTTCATCCAAAGGACATCGGTCATCTTAGCTATAATCGATTACTTCTCTCAATGGGCTGAAGCTATTCCCTACAAATTTGTTAAACATTACGTCATTTACCGCTTTGGTGTGCCACGATGGATCATTCATGATAATGGGCCCCAGTTCATCAGTCAGGCTTTTCATAGGTTCTGCAATAAGTTCAGGATCCAGAGCGTGTCTTCAACGGCATACTAACGGCCTCGCAGAAGCTTTCAACAAGACTATTGAAAAACTTCTCAAGAAATTCGTCTCGAAAAGCCAACGTGGCTGGGATGACAAGTTAGGTGAATGCTTATGGGTCTATTGCACGACGGTTCGAACCCCAACGAAAGCTACACCATTCTCTTTGGTATATGGGTATGAATCCGTACTTCCACTGGAAATCTAGATTCCATCTCTATGCGTCACCTTGACGGCAGAGATGACAAATGAGGAGAAGCATCGACTACGACTCTAAGAGCTGAAGGCTTTGGATGATAAACGTTTGCAAGCTCAACAGCAAATTGGGCTCTATCAAGCTCGAATTATCAGAGCCTTCAACAAGAAAGTCAAGGAGTGAACTTTCAAGAAAGGCGACCTTGTCTTAGCTGTCAGAAGACCTATGGTGATGACGCATAAGATCAAGGGAAAATTCCAGCCTAAATGGGAGGAACCATTTGTAGTAGAGTTGGTCTATTCAAATGGAGCATATCACCTTATAACCTCAGACGGTGATACGATTATGATGCCAATTAACGGCAAATTCTTGAAGAAATACTATCCTTGATAGCATTCTTCTCCTGATCAGGTTAACACTACACCTCTGATCGAAACTCTAGATCCAAGAAAAGCTTCTTTCCTCCACTGGATCACATCACGGTCGATCAGTGTCAAGCTGATCACGCGCTGGTTACATCATGATGCATGATGTAAAATTTGTAGAAGAAACAAAATGCAAAACTTTGATTTTAGCTTAGTTACTCTTCTATTGACATCTGACGCCTCCGACGGCTAAGGATAGAGGAAAATGTTGGCTTTTAAGTCCAACATATGTCTTCGACAGCTCATCATGCTGAGGAGAATAGCATGGATAACCCAACTCAAATGGTAGTTGGTAAAGACGCACCAAATCCGTTGATAGCTGAGGGTTTGTTAAAAATCCTAAGGGACATGGTCCCATATTCTCCTCCAAAATCCCCTACCAATTCTCACCCATAGAATGGTAAGACCACAAAAACACCTGTGTTCATTTCTCCAACAAAATGAGCTGGGACTTGTCACGTTAACAGTAAACCTCTGACAAACCAGATCTTCCCAATCCCCAATAGATTCTGTCAAGTTAATATTAAACCTCTGACAACAAAACTCATTAAAAATCCTCACTGTTAGGTTAATACTACACCTCTAACGGCGTATCTCCCATGTCCCAGGAAATCAACGATTATCACGTTAATATTAAACCTCTGACAGTTCATTTTACTTTACACCCAAGATCTCCTACCAATTCTCTTCCATAGAGTGGTAGGTCCACAAATGCAATGATTGCTATGTTAACACTACACCTCTGATAATGAAAAATTTCAATACTTCCCAACAAGTACAAACTTCACTTGTCTCTCCTCTACATGGAGTCGCAAGTCTTCGAAATTGCTCCTATCGCAAACCAATTCTTGTCAAGTTAAAATAAAATCTCTGACATTCTAAATTTCACTTGTCAATTCTCATCAATAGAAAGACAAGTCCTCAAAATTGCTCCTACCACAAACCAACTTTTGTCAAGTTCAATATGACACCTCTGACATTCCAGACTTCACTTGTCAATTCTCATCAATAGAATGACAAGCCCTTAAAATTGCTCTATCGCAAACCAATTCTGTCAAGTTCAAAATTACACCTTTGACAAATTATTGTTAAGTTTAACACCACACCTCTAACAGTGATTAAGTTGCTGCCAAGTTTAATATTAAACCTCTGACAGTCACTTTCCTCAGGCTTCCATATCGAAGCTGGATGAGCGATGCCAAGTTTAACATCACACCTCTAGTGTCCAGTTCATTGTTAAGTTCAACAATACACCTATGACAATGACTTTCCCTCGAACTTCCCTATCAAAGTCGAGATGACCAATGCCAAGTTCAAAATTACACCTCTAGCATTACCTTCACTGTCAAGTTTAATATTACACCTATGACAGTGATGTTTTTAGTCTTCCCAAATGAAGCTGAAACTCCCGTTGAGTCAAGTTAATATCACACTTCTAGTTTACATTCCTGTCCAGTTAATATCACACCTCTGACAGTAATCTTAAATTCCTGAAACGAAATTTTCCCCAACTTTGACTCGTTAAGTTAATTATCACATATTTATCAAGTCAAGAGTTCCTACTTCTATGTGTCTAATTTTCAATGCAAAAAAGGAATTCAAGACATATTAGAAGACAAGAAAAAGTGTCACTTTTATTGATATTCAAACATATGAAAGTGATACAAGACGCTCTCTTGTATAATAAGATTGAGTGTTACAATAAAGAAGTACAAATAAGTCCCTCTCTCTCAGTGAAAGGTTGCACTCACTCCTCAAGACATCTACACTGCTCTAAATACAAGATGTCTGGAAGAGCGCCGAAGAAAGGTTCCTCTCTTCTTCCACTGAATCATGTCGCAGTTGATCAGTGTTGAGACGATCGGATGCTGGTTACATCATGATGTATGATGTAAACATTGAAGAAGCTCATCACTAACTGAGAACAATGGTGTTTTTTGAGATCGAAATGTAGAGGAACAATCTGATTCCACTGACCAACTGGTGTGGATCATAATCCTTCGCTTAATGAACAACTCTACCACCAGAAAGTCATCCAATGAGTATAGATTTTTCGTCGATGTCACTTTTGGGGGTGAGATTGGTGAAGGGAGGATCCGAGACCTTACTGGTGACATCCTCTTTCCTGTGGTCTTTAAGGACACCATACCCACCAACATACCCACTGTGACCATGACAAACCCGGGGCATTGCTGGTGCGTCATGTCCAATAAGGCCTTGACGGATATCTCAAGAGCTCGAACAAGCAAGCTGGCCGAAATATTCTCCTATGAGCCCAGCGAAGATGTAGAAGACTGATTAAGGCTGCTAGATCCTGCAAGAAGCAAAAAACCAAAAGGTTAAAATTCTATTAAGGCAGGAACAGAAAAGCTGAAGGGCAGACGCGAGACTGAAGTTGCGTTCAAACGCGAAATTGACCAGTGCAGATCTAAACGCGGTCTGGTGTTAGACTCACATCCAAGATATAAGACGCGAGGTAACCCAAACGCAGAGTTCGGCATACCTGTGTTTCAGAAACAGGGGTTGCCATATCCAAGTCCAGAGGCCTCAAAAGAGTTAGAATTCTCTAAGTCTAGAACCTCAAATGCGAGCTTCATGTACAAAGCTCACGTTCCAAGATCCGAGCATAGAGTTTATCACACTCACGTTTAAAAGATTTGTGACTTAGAGTTTAAAGTCAGTCAGCTCGCGCTTCATCAAGAAGTCTGAAAGACGCGACTTTCGAACACGGGCGCAACAATCAGATTTTAAGAGAAGATCAAGAGATCGAATTTCTTTAATGGACAGGAAAAACAGAAACTCAGTAGGACTGAGTATTTCATGGCGACAAATGGCTCCTACCCGGGGAAGAATTCTCTAGAAGTTGAACTTTATTCATCAAGGCGTGACTGTAAGCACTTAAAGCAATGCTTTTTGATCTTGAAATCACTTGACAGTGATAATCTTTGGAGAAAATTAAAGGAAAGTATCAAAACTTTGAGTTCAGAAAGCATGGAAGCTTCGAGTTCTTGCTGTTCATTAGGACACATCCCCTTGAAGGGAAGATAGACAAATCAAGACGAAGACCTTCAGAGCGCATGCTCGCAAAGGAAAACAGTCTAGATAATGGACTGTTAAGGGGGTGAGGCCTATTTATAGGCAAGCCATAAGGCCTGTAATTAATGGAATGAAAATCAAAGCCATCGGCCTTAAATACCTGGTAAGTCCAATATGGAGCTGACATGTGGATTGCCACTTCAGAAAACATTGAATAGCACAAGTCCCTAATAGTCAACGCCGACTTGGCATTGAAAGATCCAACAAGATCTTTAAGATGGGTTGCATGTGACGCCTTGGGAGCTACATCCTGGAGTTCGCGCCTATTTACAGGAAATAAAGGCCGCGTCACTCTGCGCTCTTATATGAACTTAAAGGCAACATCCTTTCTTAAAGAACCACAGCCGCGTCTCCCTATCAAGAGTCGCGTCATTTCAATGATCCAAAAGCGCGTCTCCAGGACCATGCCCCATAACAATTCAGCGTTATTTCCTGAAGTTCGCGTTCATTCATAAGACTTAAGGGCTGCGTCTTGAAGTCCGCATTCTGACAGACTCAAAGGCCGCGTCCATGAATCTGTGTCCTTTCATAATCTTCAAGGGCCGCGTCCATGAATCCGCGTCCTTTCATAAGCCTCAAGGGCCACGTCCATGAATCCGCGTCCTTCCATAAGCCTTTAGGCCGTGTCCCCTTTATCAAAGAACGCAAATTAGCGTCTCAAAATCGCACCTCTCTTAAGCCAGATCCGCGTCTGAACCTTCCTCGCTTAGAGAAATTCTAAGTATTGAGCTCAAAACCCAAGGCTCAACGAGGCCGCGTTCAATAGGCAGATACAGACTCAAGCTAATGAAGTGAAGACGCGACACCCCCACACTTATCTTTTGCTCGTCCCGAGCAAAACAAAAAACTAAGGAATTATTACACCACTTTCGCAGGTGATGCGATTGCACTGAGCATGTGCAACAAGCCGTTAAACCTCTAAGTTCCCCTTAGAGGAGGAGTTTTGTCTCCTGAGGGTTTTCAGCGGATTACACCCACAAAATCCATAAGGAAAGAAATCAAATGTTAGTATTTTGAAAACGCATTTTTAAAATAGAGAAAAGTGTTGAAATATTTTTGTGAAAATATAAGTGATCTAAGGTCATAGGTTAACCAGAAATTGTTCTTTCTTAAACTAAGTCAAAATGCAAAAAATCTTGTTATAAATTAAATGTAAGAATTTAAAATTGAATTGACTCTTTGATCTTTCATAAAACTCTTAGAAAAATATGCACTTTGTGAACTGTGAAGATTTTTGGGATATCGACTCAAGCTTTCATGCCATTTATTTAATATTTATTATTTTATTTATTTATTTATTTATTTTTTCTTCCCTTAGTTTTCTTAGGCTTTCTTATTTACCCGGGTAGTGAGCCTTTAGCGGGTGCCTCCCAAACCAGATGGTCTTAGGGCACCAGATGAGAAAACATCCCTCGGACTTAAGGACTCGAGCAAACAAGGCCACAAAACTAAAGGGGGTTATTTTGTTTTTGTCCACTGTTTTAGGTATGAATAATCATGCTTCCTGAGACATAATTATCCAACTTCAATAGTGTTGGCCCAAAGGCCTATCACCCTAGTTTTGATGATGATCAACTCATGAAGTTATGATTACTAATGATCTTGTGTTTAATTAGTGACAGATTCTTATCAAGATCTTAGTAGGTGTGGAGCTTCAACAAAGGATTTAAAGTCAAGTTGGAAGCTAGCACCGGTTGATTCACGAGCCTATGCATCAAGATCACATCTAGAGATGAGCTCGGTGGATTGCATGTGGACCAAGTCAAGAAGATGAGAAGACTTCAAGTGAAGACTTCAAGAAGATGAAGACTTGAGTCTAGGTTTGTTTTATAAGATTTATATTTAGATAAAATGTAAAGGATAGAATAGTTGGTGGATTGCTCAAGTCTATATCACACACACACTCTTGATAGAACTCTTGATAGAATGAATTTCATAAAAGATTTTCCTAGTTAAGAAAAGATTTTTATTTGTGATAAAATACAATTTGGTTTTTGGTATTTCATAGTTTACATATCTTATATCCAAAACCAAGTTTAGTGCTTTATGTCAAAAACTAGATATGTCATCTTGATTGTGTAGTGGATCATATCCACACACACTATGCTTTAAAGTGTATCTTATTTTTGTATTTGATGGAAATTTGGAAAAACATGTTGTTTTAGAAAAACAGTTTTTATTATGAGCCAATATTTCCAAGTTACAAAAATAGTCAAATCTTCAATAACATGCCTTGATTTTGTGCAAGCATGTTTCTATATCATAAAACTATTTTTGTAGAATTTCTAAGTATTTATGGGATTTTTATTAAGCCAAAAAGACCTATCCTTAATCCCAAATTTTCAGGTTCTGGCAGTTCTGATTTTTCAGAACTGACAGTGGCCGGTCGACCGGGTCGGTCGACGGACGTGCACAGCGTGCACGCCTGTGTGCACTGGAGGACGGTCGACCGGACCGGTCGACCGCTTAAGAGAGCTTTGCTCTCGGGAATTATCGGTCGACCGGGCCGGTCGACCGACAGAGAGTTTACTCTCTTCTCCAGTTGCGTCGGTCGACCGGGCCGGTCGACCGGAGGCTGCAACGGTCGGATTTTTGACCGTTGCCGGTCGACCGGACCGGTCGACCGGTAGCTCTGACAGAGCCCAACGGTCAGATTTTTTCTGGCCTCTATAAAAGGGGGTTTTGTCATTGTTTGAAGCCAAGATTTTGAGGACTTCTTGAGCCAGTTTTTCCAAGTGATTTCAGAAGTTTTCTCCACAAAATAGAGTGCCAATATTTCCTATCAAAAGGGATTTTATCAAGAGAGTGTTTATTGTGATTTCTTGAGTTTTCCATCAAAAGTTCTTTTCTTGATTTCTCACACTACACTTGAGCATTCATTGAGCTATTCATCCTATAGGAGAGTTGTAGTGAGAGTTTGTAATTGGTGATCAAGTGTTTAGATCACCAAGAGATCATTTCTTGTTCTTTGAGAAGGCGGACGGTTGTGTTCGCGGTTTGATTGAGGGTCCTAGTGAGGACTTGGTGTTGTTGGGTCCTAGTGAGGACTTGTAGCTTGAGGTGCGGCCTCGACGAGCCGGTGGGCTTGTGGTGTGTAAGGGACTAGAGAGTCCGAGGGCTTGTAGGTATTGCGGCACCGAGGAGAGATCCGGTGGGATCTTGCATAGTGGAAATCCTTCATGTGTCGAAGGCGGGGATGTAGAGCAAGTGTGCTCGAACCTCGAAACAAACCCTTTGTGTTTGCGATTGCTCACTCTTGCTCTCTTTCTCTTTTTGTCTCTATTTTATATCTTGCATTCAATTTATTGTGTTCATCTTATATATGCATGATATATCCCCTTGTGCTTAAATTGCTATACTTGCTTGGGATTGTTGTTAACACTAGTATTCAACCAAGAGAGCCAACGCGGCACCTCAACCCATTCAAGGGGAATCTAGAGGAGCTTGTCCAGAGCCTCGCAAGGGGAATTCGGCAACACTCTTGTGTTATACATAAGTGTTTAATTAAAAGAAGTTTAATTGGTCAACTTAGTTTTAATTCGCATTATTTGTTCATAAGTGACCATTAGATTAGCCATCACCTATTCACCCCCCCTCTAGGTGAACTTTCAATTGGTATCAGAGCTAGTGCTCTTGATATTGGGTCTAACAACCTAAGAGTTAAAGATCCTCTTTTAGGCTAATCACAAGATTTGTACACACACTATGGACTTCATGTCACCACCCACCTTTGACATTCTTAACATCCAAATTTGGAAGGTTAAGATGTCTTTGTTCCTCAAAGGACTTGGCCTTAGTGTATATCTTGCCACAACTAATAAAGAACATTGCTTAAATGGTAAGAACATTGAGGCTAATGCAAAAGCCCTTCATGCTATTAAGTCAACCCTAAATGATGATTATTTATCTAGGGTTTCTAACGTTGATTCGGCTTTTGTAGCTTGGAACATCATCACCTCCCTTGGCGAAAAGGACCTATACTATGCGGGGAGCGATTCGGACGTTGGAAGCGACATCTCCAACGTATGCTATATGGTCCAAGGGGATAACCCCCTTGAGGTAAACACCGAATCCGATGATGAGGATGTAGACATGTCATATGATGAGCTTGCTACCTTTTGTCATCTTGTGCTTGAAAAATATGACATGAAAAAGAAAAATAAAAATTTGAAAAAGGAACTTGATTGCATGCATGTAGAACATGACTCTTTAGAAGTAACATTGCATGTTTAGAAAAGATAATAAAATTTTGAAAAAGAATTTTGATGCCATGCTTAATGATAAAGATTCTTTAGAAAATAAAATGGCATGCTTAGAAAAAGAAAATGAAGATTTGAAAAATGAGAATATTTCCTTAATGTCTAAATTGAATGTTTTATGTGAAGGAAATATGATTTTGAAAAATAAGATTGATTTGGTGGAAAAACAAAAGGAAATCGTTTTTCAAGAAAATAAATCTTTAAAAGAAAATTTGTGAAAAAGAAAAGGATAATGTTTTTCAAAAGAAAAAGAAAAATGATTCTTTATCTCACCATGCTTTACATGCCACAACTAATGAGATTAAGAATTTGAAAAATAAGATAGAAAATTTGAGCTCTAATTTGAGCACATGTGCATTTAATCATTCTAAGTTGGAATCTTTGTTTCAAAAGAAACAAGTTCCCCATGCTCATGCACATACACATCATGCTCATGCTTATGTTGCACATCACGATCACAATCACACTCATAAGCATCATGATAGGGTGTACACTTGTACACATTGTGGTCGCAAAGGCCATTTAGCAAAATATTGTTTTGATAAGAAGCATAACTTATATTTGCTATGTCTAAAGGATTTTGGGTTCCTTATAATAAAGCTAACCCCAAAGGACCCAAGAAAATATGGGTACCAAAACCCCCACCTTTTGCTTGTGATGTAGGTGAGGGCTCTCTCAAAACGTGAGAGGGATGGTACCTTGGTAGTGGATGCACTTGGACATGATGGATATACTTTTGGGTTGCATCGCTATCAAGGAGCTTTGGTGGATCAACCACCATGCTAGGAGCTTTGGAGTTGGTAACATTTCTAAACTCCTATTTTATTTATTTTGTACATGCTTTTTATTTTCATAATATCATTCATAGCATGTTCATGTTTAAGATTTATGTGCTTCATGTGGCATTTACATGCTTAAATGTAGAATATGTCAAAACTTGCATTTATACATATATGAATAGTGAACTACAATGACTCATATATATTTGAACTTCATGCTCATTTGTATCCACTATATGCATGTGTATAGGCTAGTTTTGATGATTCGGTCATTTATACTTGTTATGCCTATCTTTGATTTTACTTCATGTATATGTGTGTTAATTCAAATCTAATAAATATACATGTATACCCGTGAGTCTCTAGCTTTCATGCAAATATTTGATAGACTCTTTTACAATTTTGGGATATGTATGTGTATGTTAGATTTGTATAATTCATACATATACCATGAAGATTGTAGTTTTTAATAAAAATGATTTTGTGTTGATTTGATAACAATGATTTCTATGTGATTTGAGCTTCAATGACAACTTTCATGAAAATACTATTTACATAACCTTTGAACACTCATCTTTTATTCAAAATATATTTATGAGCTTTATGGACTATGAGTGCTTGGATTTTTATGTACTTAGTCTCATTCATGAAAAACATATGATTTGACATATTTGAAGGATCTTTAACTAGTTTTCAAAAACAATTTATACTAGTTATGTATTCTTCAAATAGTTTTTGAGATTGTCACATGATTCAATTTTCCTTAAAATTTAATGCTTCATGATTTGAATATTAGTTTATATGTTAGTTTTTGTCAACACTAGGATTTATACTTAAACATATCATGGGCCTCAAAAAGATCTATTAGTAAGTGTGCTTAAATGCTTATTTGAACCCTTGAAATGTACTTGTATTGCTTAGTTTTGATGATTCATACATATTTAAACTTATGTTCACCTTTTGGATTTGATTTATGATCATGTGCCTTTTATTTTCATGTATATGTGTGTTTTGCCAAACCTTAAAATATACATGTATAACTCTTGAGTCTTTTGCCTTCAATGCAAATCCATTCATATAGACTCACTTGAGTTTAAGAGATATGTATGTATATTTCATGTATTGTCAAAACATACATATATCTTGACATATAGATTTTGTTTTCAATGATTTAATAAAAAAATGTGAGATGATTTTGATGTTTATGATTTTCTAAGGAATATTGTACCTTATTGCCATTTTCATGATGCCATGTTTCACATAACATTAGTACACTCACTTCTTTTGAAACTATTTGGACTTTATAGATTAGAGTGTTTGAGTGTTTTGTGTTTCATTGCTATTCATTTCATGAAAATCCTTAGATTTATTCCTTGATAGAAGGATTTCGTACTAGTTGTCAAACTCTCTCATTTAACTAGTTCGAATTCTTCATGTGTTGTTAATGCTAAGCTTAATTCAAATCTTATTTTTCAAGCTTATGCATTAGATTTTAAAATGGTATCAATATTTTTTATTTGATATCAAAGAGAAAATTCAAAATTTGTTTTGAAAAAAATAGAATTAATGATTTTGTTTTGATGAGAAAAATTCAAATTTTTGATTTGTATTGCCCCTCCTTGAATTTGTTGATTTGATTTTACTTTGAACCCTTTGTTGATGATTGACAAAAAGGGGGAGAAGTATTTTGTGTTTTGTTTTGATATATATGCATGATTTCCTTGCTTAAGGGGGAGAAGTATTTGTCCTTCTTACTTAAGGGAAATTAAGATTTGTATTTATGCATATGTGTTTTGATTTATGCAAATAGGAGTAAAAAGATTTTGATTTATGCAAATAGGAGTAAAAAGATTTTGATTTATGCTTGTTGCATCTCCATATTTGCATCCATATTCATGTGCTTCATGATCATATTTATTATTTATTTTGTATGCATGAGTTAAGGGGGAGCTTCTTTGAAGCTTTACTTTAATCCATGCATATATAACGTCATGAGTTTTGTCATCATCAAAAAGGGGGAGATTGTTGGCCCAAAGGCCTATCACCCTAGTTTTGATGATGATCAACTCATGAAGTTATGATTACTAATGATCTTGTGTTTAATTAGTGACAGATTCCTTATCAAGATCTTAGTAGGTGTGGAGCTTCAACAAAGGATTAAAGTCAAGTTGGAAGCTAGCACCGGTTGATTCACGAGCCTATGCATCAAGATCACATCTAGAGATGAGCTCGGTGGATTGCATGTGGACCAAGTCAAGAAGATGAGAAGACTTCAAGTGAAGACTTCAAGAAGATGAAGACTTGAGTCTAGGTTTGTTTTTATAAGATTTATTTTAGATAAAATGTAAAGGATAGAATAGTTGGTGGATTGCTCAAGTCTATATCACACACACACTCTTGATAGAACTCTTGATAGAATGAATTTCATAAAAGATTTTCCTAGTTAAGAAAAGATTTTTATTTGTGATAAAATACAATTTGGTTTTTGGTATTTCATAGTTTACATATCTTATATCCAAAACCAAGTTTAGTGCTTTATGTCAAAAACTAGATATGTCATCTTGATTGTGTAGTGGATCATATCCACACACTATGCTTTAAAGTGTATCTTGTTTTGTATTTGATGGAAATTTGGAAAAACATGTTGTTTTAGAAAAACAGTTTTATTATGAGCCAATATTTCCAAGTTACAAAAATAGTCAAATCTTCAATAACATGCCTTGATTTTGTGCAAGCATGTTTCTATATCATAAAACTATTTTTGTAGAATTTCTAAGTATTTATGGGATTTTTATTAAGCAAAAAGACCTATCCTTAATCCCAAATTTTCAGGTTCTGGCAGTTCTGATTTTTCAGAACTGACAGTGGCCGGTCGACCGGGTCGGTCGACCGGACGTGCACAGCGTGCACGCCTGTGTGCACTGGAGGACGGTCGACCGGACCGGTCGACCGCTTAAGAGAGCTTTGCTCTCGGGAATTATCGGTCGACCGGGCCGGTCGACCGACAGAGAGTTTACTCTCTTCTCCAGTTGCTCGGTCGACCGGGCCGGTCGACCGGAGGCTGCAACGGTCGGATTTTTGACCGTTGTCGGTCGACCGGACCGCGTCGACCGGTAGCTCTGACAGAGCCCAACGGTCAGATTTTTCTGGCCTCTATAAAAGGGGGTTTTGTCATTGTTTGAAGCCAAGATTTTGAGGACTTCTTGAGCCAGTTTTTCAAGTGATTTCAGAAGTTTTCTCCACAAAATAGAGTGCCAATATTTCCTATCAAAAGGGATTTTATCAAGAGAGTGTTTATTGTGATTTCTTGAGTTTTCCATCAAAAGTTCTTTTCTTGATTTCTCACACTACACTTGAGCATTCATTGAGCTATTCATCCTATAGGAGAGTTGTAGTGAGAGTTTGTAATTGGTGATCAAGTGTTTATATCACCAAGAGATCATTTCTTGTTCTTTGAGTAGGCGGACGGTTGTGTTCGCGGTTTGATTGAGGGTCCTAGTGAGGACTTGGTGTGTTGGGTCCTAGTGAGGACTTGTAGCTTGAGGTGCGGCCTCGACGAGCCGGTGGGCTTGTGGTGTGTAAGGGACTAGAGAGTCCGAGGGCTTGTAGGTGTTGCGGCACCGAGGAGAGATCCGGTGGGATCTTGCATAGTGGAAATCCTTCGTGTGTCGAAGGCGGGGATGTAGAGCAAGTGTGCTCGAACCTCGAAACAAACCCTTTGTGTTTGCGATTACTCACTCTTGCTCTCTTTCTCTTTTTGTCTCTATTTTATATCTTGCATTCAATTTATTGTGTTCATCTTATATATGCATGATATATCCCCTTGTGCTTAAATTGCTATACTTGCTTGGGATTTTGTTAACACTAGTATTCAACCAAGAGAGCCAACGCGGCACCTCAACCCATTCAAGGGGAATCTAGAGGAGCTTGTCCAGAGCCTCGCAAGGGGAATTCGGCAACACTCTTGTGTTATACATAAGTGTTTAATTAAAAGAAGTTTAATTTGGTCAACTTAGTTTTAATTCCGCATTATTTGTTCATAAGTGACCATTAGATTAGCCATCACCTATTCACCCCCCTCTAGGTGAACTTTCAAATAGGTGATTTTATTTATCATAAATTTTTTTGAATATATATATTTTTATGGCATTTTCAGTCTTTATTTCAATCACAAAAATTGTGTAAGTGTGGAGTGCATAAATCTAAGGCAAAAAATTCAAGATCAAATTATCTTTTCAATTTTACTTTCTTATCCTAAAATTTAAACAAGATCTATTATTTTAACTCGGTTTAAAATTTCATAATTTTAGGTCTTCCTAATTCCTAAGATAATCTTAATTTTCTTAAAAATAAATCAAAAACTATTTCTCTTGTTTCAAAAAGTTTTGTAAAAAGAAAAGAAAAGTTGTTATATAAAAGATTTTTTTAATTAAAATGAAGTGTAAAAGAAAGAAATTATAAAACTAACTACGTTAGTAAACCCTCCCCCACACTTATCTCATGCATGGTCCTCAATGCATCGTGAATGTGTAAATACATGAAACAAATGGGAGGGAAAGAAGATTACCTCAAGGGGGTGACTCCGGTGATGGACTGATTGGTCCAAGCATTGCTACCCAATCAAAATAGCGTGGATCGTACAGGAACCCACCAATGACCTCTTTAATATGACTCAATAAAATGTTGATTGATTGAATGATCTTATTTAAAAATTATCCCCATCTAATTTCTAATTTTCAAAAATAATTATTGAGTCATTTTTGTCAACATTCTTGTCCAACAATGAAGTGTGATTTTGAAAGATGATGGATTTGGACTCAAAGGGATCAGGAATAAAAATCGATACCGACTCGGGAATTTGACTCAGATCAAGCCGAGAGTCAACAATGAGAGTTGAAATTGGTTCAAAAAACAGGGTCCAAACCAAAGAAGTGATATTCACACACTTTCCCTAACAATGAAGTGTGATCATAAAAGATTGGTGATTCCATTTCACGGTGTACTGGGAACAGGATTCAATGTTGACTCTAAAATAGAGAAAAAATCTGGTAAAGATACCGGAGTCATTATTGAATTAAAAAGTGAAATGGGATCACTAACATCAGGATCACTTTCAAGCTCAAGTTCAATTTCGGGAAAAGGATAACTTGCCAAAATGTCAAGGTGGTGTCAAGATTTTGGGCAAGTTCAAATGGATATAATGACATTGAATCTTGATTTTTGTCCACAGAAGAAATGTGAATGGGTGAAATGATCGAGTCAAGTTCAGAATGATAGAATCAAAACTGGCTCAAGAATGTTATTTAGTTTTGGTAACACTATAGGAGTTGATAGTGATTTAGTGGACGGACTCGAATCGCTAACTTGAAGCTCATGTTCACATTCATCTTCAAGTTCAATTTCAGGAAATGGATAACTTGTCAAAGTATCAGGAATTGGATGTTGGTTAAGTTTAGGTTGATATGATGAAATTGAAACTGGATTTCCAAAATGGCAAGATTCTTGAACATTTGATGGACACGGAAAGTCAATCGTATTTTGCATTATGCGCTCGGTCTCTTGCACGAATTTCATAGTTTTTTCCCACAATGATTTTCCTTTGAGTTATTCTGGAAAAGAACTACAGGATTTTTGGAAATTTTGTGGACATGATGAGACCATATTGTTTTCAAATTGTTTTTAGGCCTCTATTGCTTCTTCCAAACTCCTTTCCAATGATGATTTTTCTTCAATTGGAGGTTTAGAAAAAGGACTATATGAATCAAAATTGGGGAAAGAATATTGTGAAAATTGTGGACAAGATGGTTGAAAATTTGACTCGGAGCAGGTGAATCCCCATGAACTCTGTGAAGAGTTGAAATTATTTTGAAAATCTTGGTTATAGGATTGGAGATATGGATCATATTGAGTCGGATAATCCCAACTCGGCACATATGGTTGGTTCATGTTGTACATAGCCGGGTTGGAGTTATCCGAGTCAAATGAGGTCAGAGTGAAATATGGATTTATATCATGATTGAAAGAATTATTGTTGTTAAAATCCATTTCACAATATATAAAAAAAAAACACAAACACACAACAAACAAACAAACAAAGAGAAAGAAAAAGAAAACAAGCCTATGCTAGGGTTGACTTAGACCTAAACGACTCCTAAACTGGTTAGACTGTCCACGGGGGGTATATTGTCGGAAGTTGACCATGAGTTAATCGGCCAGGTAGGGGCAAGATCAGTGGGAGGTATCCGTGCCGGAGCAACGGCCTAATTATGCCAAACCACTATTCTTCGAGGTTTCGCCTCTCAATCCCTAACCTTAGACACCGATTTAGCAAGAGTCAAATTCTAACAACTTTCTCCTTAGGTCAATCTCCTAAATGAGTCCGAGATGTCCCTAGGGGCCAACGTCTAGCAAATTTTATTTAGGCTTGGGTTGTGTGAGTGGGGAGGTGATTTTTGGGCTAAGGGAGGGTAATGACTTCCCCACCTTATGTTGTATTGGATGTTGCTCTTAAGTTCAATTAGTGCAAGTGTGCAGTATAGATAAGAATGAACACAAAAAAGCGAGTAAATCACTGAAGTGTTTGTCCTTACTATATGCACTACAATATGTACACCTCCTATCAGTATCACAACAACATAAGAATAAAATACAGTATATTGGAATAAAAATTGACACGTGCCTAGATACAAATGTCTAAATCGTTTTAATGCATCCAATTACCATATTTTAATTCTTAAAATTATTTACAGTGTACAGGTAAAACAAAAATTAGCAGCAGAGTATATGAATGTACAAGAGTTTACCCAACCACACTTGAGCAAGTGTGGAATTCTTTAATGCTAAAACTTTAACCTGCACACCAAAAAAAACAAAGAAGAAAAGTTAACAAAAATGTGAAGTCAAACCATTCCCATCCCCGGCAACGGCGCCAAAATTTGATCGGGGAAAACCGTGCACAAAAAGTATATGTTTTGAAATGGATATTTAAAGTGTGTGTGCTTTGGCTTCCTCGATACTTCCGTTATAGCATAGAGGCTAAAACGAGTCGAATCCACAGGGACGAGAGGCGATAGAAGCTTTACCGGTTGATTCACGTGCGTGGTAAAGATTCTTCAAAGTTTTAAAGAATGAAAAGAAAGGAAAAGAAAGAATGAAAAGAGAAGTATGGTGAAATACGAAGAAGTGGGAAACATAGAAAAGAATGGTTTTTGTAGCTTTTGTATATTTAAAACAAAGTGAAAGAGAAAGAAAACTCACGGCTACTAACTACTAATGACTCCACCAGCATGTTAACCTCTTAGTGATAGTTGCCTCACATGTATCATTGGCCATCACTAGTCCTTGGTTCAAGAGCGATTCAAAGCATGACCCATATGTAACTCATTACAACCCAACTCAACAAACAAGTGCAAGCTACACTTAAATCATCAAAACCCAATAAGAGCAAGCATGAAGTAAAGTAACGTTAGCTTGTTAGTGGTTAGGAGTTAGAGTGTTAGATCCATCATCATGAGCCATCAATGGCTCTTGCAAGAGCAAGGTCAAATCGAGGCTATTAGATTCATGTGGATTATCATAAAAGAAGTTAGCAAGTTGGTGGTTAGTAGTTAGTTGCCATGAGAGAAAAGATAAGCTATGCATATAAAAGAAGTTAGATAGAAAACAAAGAGAGGAAAAGAGAGCACCTTTCATAGCTTGTCACCTTCTATTACAAGCACTCTTGCATTCCACTCATGTATCACTCTTTCTCCTAATACAAGATCTAAAACAAAATGAAAAATACAATGGGGAAGAAGAAGAAATAACCTAACCTAAACTAAACCACAACATGGACATGAAAACTACCCTAAAACTCTGCATATCTTTGCTCTGAAATCCCAAGGGGGTATTTATAGCCACCAGGGAAGAGGGGGGCCAGGGGACAGGCCCTGGCCCAAAACGCGGCCGGGACCGCGGCCATACTGGGGGCCGCGCGCGCGGCGCTTTGAGCCGCGCGCGGTCCCGTCTGTCCCCTGTCAGGCCCTGTGCCTGGTTTCTTCTTTGCAGCCCCTGGTTTTCACAGAATCAGCTCTCTAGGTCAATGGCTATCTTTAATAGGATTTTAATCACCAATTAAATGGTGATTTAGGGTCTTCTTCTTCATTGCACACCATGGACCTAGAATCAAACAAGTAAAGCTTTATTAGCAGAATTTAATATGAAATTAATGTGAAGATGTATACAAATTATGCAAAATTAGAGACTAATCAAAGGTCGTCAAAACCCGCGTCTTGCTTGCTAATACAAGAGCCGCGTCTGAAAATCGAACAGGCATGAGCCTCGCATTGGCGGTTCACATTCAAAAGAGACTTAAGAGTTAAGAGAACTCTTTAAGCCTCTTCAATGGTGGAAACCAGTTCAGATGCTGTTTTATTATCTAAAATGGGGCCTCTTGCGTGGGAGGACCACCCATTTGAGCCTTGGGAGCAGCAGCGCTCGAGGACGAGGTAGCATGTTTTGTCTTTGGTGCCATTGCAACCGTGAAATCGGTGTCGCAGATGAAGGAAAATGAAGAAAGCTCTAAGCTTTTCTTAACCCTCGATATAAAGCTCAGTGAAGAAGAAGAAGAGTCTAATGATGACTCTTGAAAGACTGTTGTCTTTTATAGGCACAGTGATCCAGAGAGATACGCGGCGCATGTCTCGATGCCTCATCCTCGCCCGACGTGTGGCATGCGTTTTAAATGGACGCGAATTTCGCGCGTCAAAGGAAAGATGTCCCCTCAACTCCACCAGACACGTTGCAACGCGCCCAGAATGCGGGACTCGCGTTTAACAAAGTTGTGTCCCTCCATAGGTCGCGTCTCTTCAGCAAGGCCAAAGCTGCGTCTAGTTAACAGAGTAGAGCTGCGTCTTCACTCTAAAGATCCCGTCTCTCCAGGCCGCGTTTCTTCAGCAAATTAACAGACGTGTCCCCATTTCAAATGAGGACTGCGTCTCTAGAGCAACATGACCCCCGCGTATACAAGACTTGCATTCAGTCTTTGCTTCTGCAATTAGTTCAACAGTATACTGGCACAAGCAGACGACTGTTTACCCCTAGGTTCAACAGTACACCAACATCAACTCAGAGCATCAAGAAGTCTTGGACTTCGTATCTAGAAAATCACAACGATTTTCTCTGGTGGCTTCAAAGAGTTTTATAGTACACTCACGAAGATCACATTCTAGACAGAATCAAGCTCAGAGCATCTCAAATGATTGTCAGTCCAATCATGAGAAGCATGAACTCAACCAAAGTCCAAAGTATTTCGAAATTAGTCCCAGTCAACCGCGGAATATCGAAAACTTTGGAGGGGGTTCTGTAGACTATCCAAAAATATGGAGGATAAGTCATCAGAAAGCAAAGACGCAAGGCAAACCATAACCATGCGCGCTGCACCAAGATGCTAAGGTTGAAACTCGCGTCTTAGCATTGCCACGAGAACTGAGACGCAGAGCTTGAAGGTCGTGTCTCAGCATCACGGCAGTACCTAGACGCGAGAGTTAAAAATTGCGTCTCTGCTTCAATGCAATGGCCAAGACACAGAGCTCGAAACTTGCGTCTCAACCATCCATGCAATACCCAAGACGCAGAGCCCAAAGCTCATGAAACTTGATGTAGAATTTGAAGTTCACGGTTCTCAAGCATCACCTCAACGACAAAACGCGAGGTCAAAGCCCGCGTCTCGGTTGTAATTGACCTCATTACTGAGTCAATTACTGCCCACGTAATGAGGGAGTTAGCCCCCATTATGGAGTATTTTTAGGGGACAATTTTACCCCTGAAATCCCTATAAATACTTCAGTTTGCTACTGAAGAGGAATCAGAGATTTTTGGTTGCAAATCCCGGAGAAATTAGAATATCTAGCTGAGAAATATAAAAGAGTTTGACTCTTCTAACAGCTTGCTGAGTACAAGTTTTATTTTGCCTCATGTCTCTTTGAGATTTTATTGAACAGGAGCTGTGCTACTCTGTCCATAATCTGAAGAGAAGATTTCCCAGAAGATAGTGATGTTCACCTGATCAACGAAAAACAAGATTCACTTTCGTCGCCACTTTCCATCGCCACATCAAGAACCCGACATTAAACAAAGGGGAGAGTTGAGCTAGAATATCTTTCCTCTCTTGTAATCGGATTATTGACCCGTTGTAATTTTCTTTACAATCAAATAAAAATTTACACACGCCCTCAATTTTCCCACCAAACACCGTTGATGGCTTATGGTGATGGATATCCATTTCTATGGTAGTGTAACTTGCTCCTTTAATTAATAGTGTAATATGGGAATGGGGAAGATCCTATTTGTCATACTTCTCTCGCCTTCAAGCAAAGGTACACCGTCGATACGGGTCAAAGGTAAGCAGGCGTTAAAGAGGTAAGTAACTTTTTTAGGTTTTACTTTTCTTTTCTTTAATTTTAGTGTAAATTACCGACACCACAATCTTCCAAATCTCTTTCAATCTTTTTCAATTTCTTAGTACATATCCACTTTCATTTTCTCCACCTTCTCTATCTACCACTTTCTTTCTAACTCACTTTAACCTAATTTTTCTTTTCTTTTTAAAGAACAAAAGAAGAACTTTAACCATTCTTTGTAGCATAAAAGAGAACTTACTAAAAAGCTTTGATCGCTAGTCCCTCCTTGTGGATCACGACCCGCATAGCCACTTGCTATAGCGGTAGAATTGAGCACCTTGCGCTATTGTTATAAAAGTTCTGAAATTCTGTATTTTTGTGCAGGTAAAACTTCAATCAGATCGAGTCATCTTAAAGAAGGAGTTCTACAAGAAGACCTCAGTTTGTTTAGTTTTAGTTATGTTTAGATCTTGTGTAAGGATAGCTTAGTCTGATATGCTCAAGTTCACACACACATAAGTCAAAAGATTAGTGTTTCAATTAATCGGTTTTGAATTTTCTAGAACAGATCTTTCGTTCATGATTAGATAGAATCAAAAGAAGTTTACATGATTTTATGTATGTTGGATTTCATCCATATACATTGATGATTCATACTGACTAAAACTTACTTTGTTGTATATCTAGTTAATGGTTTCAAGTTTTGTTTTTAACAAAATTTAGTTTTAGATTTATTGTCAAAAACATGTATATATCTTTTATATGTGTATTGGATTCTATCCATACACTCTATGCTTCAAATTGAGTTTAAATATCATATTTTTATATTTATACAAGTTTATAGAAAAATCGTATTTTTCTTTAGAAGTTTGGTTTTTAGAAAATACCGTTTTTGGTTTGAAGCCTAATTTCTATATCACAAAATAGCTCAATAAGTTTGTAATATGTGTTGAATTTTGGTCACACATATTTGTTCTTCAAATATATACAAGAACTTGTTTTTGTGAATTCTATAGAGTTTATGGGATTTTATGTAATCATTTAGAGGGGTGAATAGGTGACTAGCTAATCTAATGGTCAATTAATGTGAATTAAAACTTATTAATGAAAACTAAAGCTTCTTAAATTAAACACCAAGTATAACACAAGAGTGTAGCCGGATTCCCCGTGAAGGGCTCTGGACTAATTTCTCAAGATTCCTCTAGATAAGAGTTGAGGTGCCGCGTTGGCTCTCTTGATTGAATACAAGTGTTAGCAAACAATCCTCAAGCATATAACAATTAAGCACACAATATATCAAGCATATAAAGATAAAGACAATATGAGCATGCGAGATATAAAGACAAGTAAGAGATAGAGAGAGAGCAATCGCAAACACGGGATATTTGTTTCGAGGTTTGAGCACACTTGCTCTACGTCCCCGCCTTCAACACTATGAAGGATTTCCACTATAAACTGATCCCACCGATCACTTGGTGCCGCAACACCTACAAGGAGTTCCCACTAGAACTCTTGGACTCTCTTGTCCCTTCACTCGTTCCCGCAAGAACAAACACACCGCAAGCCCACTAGCTCGCCGAGGCCGCACCTCAAACACTGAGTTCTCACTAGAACCCGAAACAATGCGAACCCGCAAGTCCGCCTCCACAAAGTACAAGAAAGAACTCTTTGTGATCTAAACACTTCACCAACAAACACTCTCACAATAACTCTCCTATAGGATAGATATATCAATGGATAGCTCAAGTGATTGTGAGAAAAACAAGGATGGGATGTGTGGTGAAAAACTCAAGAAATCACTTTAAAAACTCTTGATAAACTCTCTTTTGATTTGGAAACATAGCTCTAAAACTTGTGGATATAACCACTAAAATAGGTATGCAAGACTAGCCAAAAACTCTTCTCAAATCTTGTAGAAAACAGTCCAAGAAACCCCTAATTATAGGCTATCTAAAAACTAGCCGTTGGGGTCCAGTCAGCAGCTCTGGACTGCTGTCGGTCGATCGGCCCGATCGAACGCCAACGGTCAGAAATCTGACCGTTGGAGCCTCGGTCGACCGGTGCGGTCGATCGTGGCCTGGAATAGAGAGCAGACACTCTCTGTCGGTCGACCGGCCCAGTCGACCGGGGCTTTCCAGAGAGCAGAAGCTCTCTAGCGGTCGATCGGGTCGGTCGACCGGCCCTCCAGCCAGAACTGGCGTGCACATTTGTGCACGTCGGTCGACCGACTTGGTCGATCGTCTCCTAGCTCGGTCGACCGGCAGAAGCCAGAACAATGTTTTTATAGGGATTAAAAACTTGGTTTTGATTTAAAAATAAAATCCCATAAATCCTCTAAAAATCTACAAAATAAGTTCAGTATAATACTTTGATATACAAACATGATTGAGTAAAATCAAGACATGTTACAAACATTTTGAACTATTTTTGTAACTTAGAAATTTGGCATAAAATAATAACCGTAATTTTCCAAAATAGATTTTTCCAAAACTTCTCCTAATACAAAAACAAGATATTTTAAACACTTTTAAAGCATAGAGTGTATGGATATAATCCACTACACATACATGATGAAATATATATATTTTTGACATTAAGATCTACAATAGTTTTGGTTAAACATATGTATATAAGAAATTTCAAAACCAAAACGGTATTTTTCAAAATGAAAACTCTTTTCCAAAATGAAAACTCTTTTATGAAAACACATGTAAATCTTGTGTGTCTGTGTGTGTGTGTATGTACTTGAGCAATCCACCAACTATTCTATCCTTTACATTTTAATCTAAAACAAAATCTTAATAAAACAAACCTAGACTCAAGTCTTCTTCTTGAAGTCTTCTCATCTTCTTGACTTGGTCCAAACTTGATCCAAAGAACTGGACTCCTCTTGAGTACTTGATGTGGTCTTGATGCATAGGCTCTTGAATCAAACCGTGCTAGCTCAAAAACTTGACTTTAAATCCTTTGTTGAAGCTACACACCTACTAAGATCTTGATCAGAAATCTGAGACTAAATAAACACAAGAACATTAATACCATAACTACATGAGTTAATCATCATCAATACTAGAGTGATGGGCCTTTGGGCCAACATCTCCCCTTTTTGATGATGACAAAACTCATGGAGTTATATATACATGAATTAAAGTAAACCTACAAAGAAGCTCCCCATTAACTCATGCATCATAATAAATAAATAAATATGGCAATGAAGTACATAAACTAAACAAACATGTATGCAAACATAGGAGATAAACATGCCAATCAAGCATAAACTCATCAAATTCTTTCTCCTTTTTGCAAAACAAAGCAATATGCATAAACTAAATTCTTCTCCCGTTTATGTATAAAGCAAGGAAAACATGCATATATACTAAAATACTTCTCCCCCTTTTTGTCAATCATCAACAAAGGGGTTAAAGTAAACACAAATAATGTTTTTCCCCTTTTTGTCCGAAAGAAAGATGTAACACCTCGTTTCCGGAATACATACTTTGTTGCGTATTCAGCTTTTCAGTCGTATTTTTTGATTTACTTTCCGTATTTATCCGATTTCAATTTCAAATATTATTTTCCAATATATTAGGTTTTATGTGATTTTCTGGAATTTTCTGGAATAAAATGAATTTCTTCAAAAACCGTGTCGACCAGCGTCGCTGATCAATTTTCTGATTTTTATTTTCCAAACTGTTAGGAATTCTTAGAAAGTCCTTTAGACTTTATTGTTGAGAATCCTATTTCCTAGCTAAGGCCTTTTTCTGAGAATTTTATGATTTTATGAAAATTCGTACGGAGTCGGTAAATCACTGATACCGGGATTTTTATAATTAAAACTATAAAGTATTTCTCAAAAAGGATTTCATTTTAAGTCTTTGTATATTATTATAGATTTTTGGTGAAAATTAGGAGTCGTTCCGAGATACTTGAATTTCGGACGATTTCGGTATTTTCCGAAATGTTTTCCGTACTTTCGACTTTGACCCAGGAACTCGCGGTTTTAATATTATAATTTTCTGAGTTAGAGAAAATATCCTTTCAATTTAATTTTCTTTCCTTTTTCCTTTCTCTATTATTTCCCTTTCTTCATGAAGCCAAAGGAGTTTTGAATTTCCAAATTCCATTTAATTTCCACCTCCCACTTCCACACACTTCACCATTAATGACCCTCATTAATGACCCTCCACCTCACCCCATTTGGCTAATGGTGATTGGCCAAAGGAGACACCTCACACCACTTGGCTAATTATGAGTGGTCAAGAAAATATCTCATCCCCTATTTTGCACAAAAGCCCCTCTCTATTATTTAATTACTTCTCCTTTACAAATCAAAATCCTATTTAAATCAAATCCTTTACATTTTTATTCTTCTCTTCACTTCATCAAGAACTCCACCTTTGCAAAAGCCTTCTCCTTTTCCAAAGCAAACCCTAGGTATTCTCTTCCATTTCAAGAACTACAACTTGGATTTTGGGATCGTCCGCGAAATCGCCGAGAATTAAGTCGGTGATTCGGAATCTTCGGAACTCGTAGAAATTCCAAACGACCGTCCGAGGTGAGTATCTTTACTCACCAAGACTCGTAATATTCCTAGTATAATTGTGTTGATAGATCATGTCACTTTATGTTATAAAAATCATATTTTTATCCATCCAAAACAACCACCACAAAAATCTGATTTTTCAGAACAGACCACAGCCTATTCAGAACTCCGGTCGACCGGCCCAGGGGGGGCAGTCGACCGATATACACAAACGTGCACAAATTTGAGTTAGCGGTCGACCGGTTCACCAACCAGTCGACCGGCTTAGGGGACCTGGAGCTCACGCATTTGGTACGGTCGACCGTCAGTCGACCGGTACTCGACCGGTCAGACCTGGAGCTCACGCACTTTGGCCAGTCGACCGGCAGTCGACCGGCACCCTACCGCCTTCACAATTCCCGGTCGACCGGCAGTCGACCGGAGGTCGACCGCCAGTTCAAACCTGGGCCAGAATTCTGTTTCCTTTTCTGTTTTAAATTCTGGTCTTACATTGATACATGTGTGATATGTTGATCTCGTTTATGCTTCATAATTGCTACCACATGACATGTTACTTGGTGGATCACACCACTTATACTTCATGACTTGTTCCATGTACTTTCATGTTAGGACTTGTAGGACTTGTTAATTAATATGTATATCTCCACCTTATCATGCTATCACTTATACCAAGCATGATAGACTTGACTTTTGTATAAAAATAGACCAACTTACATTGGGTCCGGGGGAAGACATGCGGATATCGATATGTGTTCGTGTTTACAGTGGCTTTTAGGAGTGTTGTGCAAACCATGTTCCGGTCTGACCTGTGGGCCTCCAGGGGACCGAGGGGAGAGCTTGATCCCTGTATTGCTGGTACCATATTGATGAGGGCATACATAAGTCCCTCCTATTGGGCCTAACGGCTGGCTTCCGTCACCAAGCAACGGAACAATATTGGACCGTTATCCCGGGCATGTACGGGGTCCACTGTAAACATAGTTCGTCGATACAACCGCTGATTTTCCAATAACCCCCTTGCCTTGTTGAGATATGGATCTATGTGCTCTGGGACGCTGGGTCACATAGCTAGATATCCCAATGAGACAAGTAATAATAAGACGTTAATTGTAGATGTATTGTTTTATGACCTTATATGATATTGTTCTCATCACTTGTTAGTCGATACCACTTATTACTGTTTCATCTTCTTATTCTTGTTCCTTCGCCACTTGGCCATATCTTGTTTATTATTATATGTCTTGATTCTGTGGATTTGCATATTCAGATTCTGAGACTTGGAACGAAGTGGAGCCATCCACTGAGGACCAAGAGTATCTGAGCGAGCAGTCTGATCTGTTCTAGTTCTCCCGTGCCAGACCCTTCCTTTTGACTCACGGGATCTTCGTCCTGCTCGTGAGCATCTCGTGTATGTCTTGTATATTTTACTTTTGGACTTGTTATGATAAAGACACATGTAATGTGTATATGTTTATCATACTGTGATGACTTTGTATATGAATCTTTTATGTTGGCATATGAATATACCACGCTTTGTGTTGTACTCTGATCCTTGCTTGTACTTTTATGCTTAGCGTATATACGTGGGGGCTTCTTTTGACCTACGTATATACGTTGCAGTGACGTCCCCGTATCCGTGGAATCGGGCGTTACAGGTTGGTATCAGAGCCTAGGCTCTCAAACCTAAAGTACAATTGTGGCAAATTCTAGAAATTTGCTTATGCCCACTACAATGTACAAAGTTATAGAGTCCGTCTTGCTTCCTTCATTGATCAATTCCTTCGTATCCTGAACTCTTTTCAATTGTTTTCAATTCCAGTCAATTCCAGTTATCATACGGTATGGAGAGACGCTCGGGTCGTAACAACGTTGGGCAGGTGCCGAAGGACCTGTAGGCGGAGAGAATGCTGATGTCCTACAGATCATTCGGGCTATGGTGGAAAATCAGCAGCATCAGATGGATAACCAGCAGCAGCAGTACCAGCAGCGGCAAATGGAGAACCCAGCAGCAGCAAATGGTAGAATCAACAACAGCAGACCGAACTCTTAGGCAAGAGCTAACAGCCCCAAGAGGACAGACAGAAGCCTGGGAACGTGTCCGATTTCCGACGGCTGCAGCCAGCCATCTTCACTGGAGGAGAGAAAACAATGGAGGCTGAGCAGTGGTTGACGGACACTACGGATCTGCTGAACGCCGCCCGTGTACCAAAGGAGGATCAGGTGAAGTCGCCAAGATTCAGCTTAAAGACATAGCTCGAACTTGGTGGTTGGCGGAGGAAGCTAGACTGGGGAAGCCATCACTTGGGATACATTCTCCGAGAGTTTTTACAGCCGGTTCTTCCCTGATACGGCGCAGCAAGAGATGGAGGAGCAATTCATCAGACTCCAGCAGGGAAACAAGTCGGTGGACGAGTACGCAGCAGACTTCCTTAGACTCAGCCGCTTCGCCCCGTATATGGTGACGGATGAGAAGAAGCGTGCAAGTCGATTTCAGAAGGGTCTTCATAGATGAAGATTCAGATGTACCTCATGCCCCAACACTTGAAGACATATGCAGAGGTTCTTACCAGCGCTCGAGAGGTGGAGCGTGGGTTTGAGAAGGAGAAAGAGAACCAGATGGGGAATCAGGTCATAAAGAGGCCGTTTGTACCCATGGGAAGAGGGGGTCCGTTCAGAGCAGCCAAGATCCAGATGAGGCAACCTTTTAGGCCAGCACCTTACCAGGCAGCCCAATCATCTATCTTCTGCAACTTCTGTCTGAAGCCAGGGCACACACTCGACCAAATTGCCGGAGGGCAAATGGGTTGTGTTTATTATGTGGGTCTCGAGATCATGCAGTAGAGACTTGTCCACACAATAGATTTGGGAGAGCCAACCAGACCTGCCAGCACTTCCAGGACCGAGTGGACAGCGGTAGTACCAGGGGCCATTTGGGCAGAGGGATCAGGGACCAGTGGTGAGGAGAGCACCCCTTCCTCCACAGCATATGATTCGCCCAGTCCAGAGAGGAGGTAGGACAGCAGCCGGGCGTGGCAGAGGTCAGGCTTACAACCTGACAGAGGCAGAGGCTGAGGCTTCAGAGAAGTGATTACAGGTAACATCAGAGTACACTCAAAGCCTGTTCTCGCTTTATTCGACTCTGGTGCATCCCAATGTTATATCTCAGATAAATTTGTGGCCGTTCATTCATTCCTGTTAGATTATTAGACCACAAGTGGGAGATAGTACAGGTAATGGGGTAGTCTTATCATATAGAGTGTGTACTGACTGCCCAGTAGAACTGTGTGACAAGGTCTTAGCCATAGATATGCTCGTACTTGACACTAGGGGTACGACGTGATCTTAGCATGACCTGGCTCAGTCAGTATTATGCTGTAATTGATTGTAGAGAGAAGAAGATCATTTTAGAATTCCCCTTCAGCCTGAGTTTCAGTTTAGTGGAGAAGTGAAGTCCACTAAGGGAAAGTCTCAGATACTTCTTCGGAGGTTCAGAAGCAGAAGGTGCCAGTGTGGGATGAATTCCCGGAGGGTTTGCTGAGATCACAGGACTGCCACCTGTAAGGATGATTGAGTTCTCCATCGAGACCATTCCAGGAGCAGCTCCCATATCTAAGGCTCCGTACAGAATGGCACCGACGGAGTTGGAGGTCCTGAAGAAGCAGCTACAGGAGTATTCCGATAGGGATTGATCATGCCGAGTACTTCACCGTGGGGAGCTCCAGTATGTTGGCCAATAAGAAGGATGGTAGCAAGAGATTTGTATTGACTATAGGGAGTTAAACAAAGTCACCATCAAGACAGGTATCCCCTTCCTAGGATTGATGACTTATTTGATCAGCTTCATGGAGCCCGTGTGTTCTCCAAGTTGGATTTACAGTCGGGTTACCATCAGCTGAGGGTGAAGAATGAGGATGTACTGAAGACGGCATTCAGGACCCGATATGGCCATTATGAATTTCTAGTGATGCCTTTCGGAGTTACTAATGCCCCTGCAGTGTTTATGGACTTGATGAACCGAGTTTCTCGCCCTTCTTGGATCAGTTTGTTGTTGTTTTTCATCGACGACATCTTGATCTATTCAAAGAACAATAGGGAGCATGCTGAACACTTGAGAATTGTGTTGCAGACACTTCAGCAAGAGCAGCTTCATGCCAAGAGGAGTAAGTGCGAGTTTTGGCTGGATAGTATAGCATTTCTCGGACATGTGGTGTCAGCAGAAGGTATCTCAGTTGATCGAGCAAGGTCCAGACAGTAAAGGAGTGGCCAGTTCCGAGGACGGTGACAGAGATAAAGAGTTT